>JAJHZJ010000911.1:0-158634 GCA_023548195.1 Bettongia penicillata ogilbyi
CACTCTTACCTCCCTACACCCAGATACGACAATCATAAGCTCAGTTCATGAAGCTTTCAAAGTTTGGTAAAATAAATTCCGTCAGCTCATTATTGTTCTCCTACATCTTCACATAGGTTGCTTCATTGGCTTTACATTTGACTTATTATCACCATTCTCTCCTGAGGCTGATATTCAATACTGGTGTTTCATCTATCATCCATAAGATAGATCATTTTGCTTTCTTCTCTCCCATTAAAGTTTCTTTATTAGAGATTAACTACACTTCTCTTACTCTATCATTCCATTCACATATTTTATTTCTGTTCCTTCACATTCAATCACTTTTGCTCTTATTCTATTTATATACTATGAAACATAATATACCAACTACTAATTACACCTATACTTACTAGTGCACCTATATATGCCAACTCACATGATTAATTATATATATGTTACTTTCATCTAATATGAGGTATTGGTTACAAATGACTTCAGGATAACAGGAGCCAAGATGCGTAGGCGCACTTTGAGTAACCAGCATGTTTAAGAGTCCTAACTGGTGTGCAGATGGAAATTCTTCAGGCTGCCGTCCAGTCGCCCCGGGAGTCCGCCAAGTGCTGCGGGCCAATACTATGCTTCAAGAGTGCAGCACTGAACCCCTGACGCGGTAGTAAGGGCACTGGGACGGGTTTCCTGCTCCCTCGGAGTGCGGCAGGGGGGGCAGAGAGCCAGTGTGCAGCGCTCGGCTCCCAGCTCAGAATCCCCGCAAGACTCATAACGGAGCGCTAAACCTCAGACTGTGGAGCTCCCCACGTGTAAAGGTCTGTCGGCCAGGGACGAGTTGGACGGCCCCGCCCCACCTGCTCACTGAGGCTGTAAGCCCCGCCCGAGGTCAAGTCTGAGCTGCCCCCGCCAACAAAGATCCTGTTGATCAGAAAGCTTATCTCAGAGCAGACAGTCGTCCAGGGGTAGAATTCAGAGTAAGTAACTGCTGAATCCTAAAGAGATAAATTTAGGATTTTTCAAATGCAATTCCGCCTTCATCTGATGGAGGACGACATTTCCATCAGGAAGATGTGACGGCCCTCCAGACCCAGGGGGGTGTGGCTACCTGAAGAGCTCAAAAATTAACTTATGGGACTGGAAATGTAGTCAAAAAACGTCATACTTGTAAAACAAAGCTGAAACACTTGATAGCTCATCATTCAAGGATCAAACAATAGGATGCTAACGAATCCATGGAAAGCCAACCACTAATCTCCTGATGAATATCTATCTTATAACCGATACAAAAACAAAACGAAAGAGATGATTTCATGGGAAAATACCTGAAATAGTCCGGCTTAAAATTTGGCTACCTGAACTCATGATCAAAAGACCTACAATTTGAAATTATGAACTCTGATTCTAGAACCAGGCATAGTAGAGACCTGATCCACTGGATCAAAAAGACTCCAAACTGTGCCAACGAATCCGCTCAGAAAATCTACAGCTAAAAACAATTCCAGTCTGTGAATCAATCGGATACCAAGATCTGCAGTTCTACATAGGGATCGAGGCTGATGATATTCGACAAGACTGGATAAAGATACTACAGTAACTAGTATATATAGGATAGCTTCAATACAGATCATCATCTTGATAAAAAACTGAATATTACAGAATAGAAAACAATAAACAGGATCTAAGATACAGAGTGAACTGTTCATACATGAAACAATTACTTTAAAACTTTCAGTACTTAGTGTACCACACATACCTTCAGCTACACATACACACATGACACCATACAAGATGAAGATGAGAATGATGGCCATCTAAAAGACTAGTAATGGGAGAAGGGGGGAAGGACATTATTAAGAGCATAGATTTTCTAGTAGGGAAGAGGAGTGAGAAAAAAAAACAAAACAAAGTTCCTCATCCATGACAACGAGGGAGCACACTCAGTATAAACCTACTTACAGTAAAAAGGGGAAAGAATCGGGGGGATGATAAGAGGAAGAGGGAAATTTGAAGTCAACATTGGAGGGATCGAGAGATGAGGAGTAGGAGGAGTAATCATTAGTCTCACCAATATAATATTGGCAAATCACAGATAGGTATATTGACCTGCTCCCAAGATTGGGAGGGGATAGAAATTGATCAATTTGGACACTGTGTTGTTGCTGAAAACTACAGTTAGTATATTGCCCTGGAGAAAGGAGATACGAAAGAGATGCGGAGAGCTGATAGGAAATTCTGGGTATGGTGGGGGAGGGATAAGAGAATTACAAAAATTTTGAATATGTAAAAATTAATAATATAAATTTTTAAAAGAGAAGTTAAATTACATAGTTTTAATAAATTGTATCTATTGCAAAGAGACTCAGAAATTCTAAAACATCCTTACTGAAAAAAAAATTTAATAAAAAAAAAGGAATGTAAACAGTTCAAATTTAATGAGCTCCATAAGTCTTCTCATTCCTGTTTACCTTTTCAGGTTTCTCTTAATTCTTATATTTGAAAGTCAAATTTTGTATTCACCTCTGGTCTTTTCAACAAAAATGTTTGGAAGTCCTCTATTTTGTTGAAATTCCAATTTTCTCCTGAAGTATTATACTCAGTTTTGCTGGGTTGTTGATTCTTGGTTTTAATCCTAGTTCCTTTGACCCTCTGGAATATCATATTCCAAGTCCTTCAATCCTTTAGTGTAGGAGCTGCTAAATCCTATGTTACCTTGATTGCATTTCTATAATACTTGAGTCTTTCTAGCTACTTAGAATATTTTCTCCTTGACCTGGGAACTCTGAAGTTTGGCTACAAAATTCCTAGGAATTTGCCTTTTGGGATCTCTTTCAGAAGGTGTTGGTGAATTTTTTCCATTTCCATTTTACCCTCTGGGTCTAGCATATCAAGGCAGTTTTACTTGATAATTTCTTGGGAGATGATGTCCAGGCTCTTTTATTGATCATGGTTTTCAGTTTTTAAGTTATCTGTCCTGGATCTATTTTCAATGTAAGTTGTATTTCCAGTGTGATATTTTACAGGTTATTTTATTTATTCACCTTTTTGTTTTTGTTTTATAATTTCTGTATTTCTCATGAAGTCTTTAGCTTCCATTTGCTTCACTGTAATTATTAAAGAACTATTTTCTTCAGTGAGCTTTTGAACCTCCTTTTTTATTTGGCTAATTCTGCTTTTTAAAGCATTCTTCTCCTAATTGGCTCTTTGGACCTCTTTTACCATTTGAGTTAGTCTATTTTTAAAAGTATTATTTTCTTCACCATGTTTGGGGTCTCCTTTAGCAAGTTGTTGGCTTCCTTTTCATCACTTTCTTGCATCATTCTAATTTTCTAATTTCTTTTCCAAATTTTTCCTCCCCCTCTCTTACTTCATTTTCTAAATCCTTTTTGGGCTCTTCCATGGCCTCAGAACATTGCATGTTTTTTTGTTGGTTTTGGATATAGAAACCTTGACTTTTTTATGTCTTCCTCTGATGGTATGCTGTATTTATTCTTCCTCATCTGAAAGGATGGAAGAAAATACCTTTTTACCAAGAAAGTAACCTACTTTGGCCTTATTTTTACTCTTTTATGGGCATTTTTCCAGCCATTTTTCTTAACTTTCGAGTCCTTTGTCAAGTTGAAGGTATACTCAAAGGACCTGTAAGTTCTCAGTTCCTCCAATGTGGCACAATCAAGGGAGAGGAGTTTATTCCTCTCCTGGCCTGAACTCTGATCTGTAAGTAACTCTTTTCTGCCCAAATTCTACAAGTAGGATTTCCTCTCTGCTTCTACCACCAGCTCCACCTTGCCAGCCTTTCTCCTTACCTCATGACTGCCACTCAAGACTGAGACTCAGATCAGTTGATTGATTCCCCCAGGGTCGTTAGGCCCAGGGCCCCAAATATGAACCCTGCTCCTGCAGTGCCTGCTGCTGCCTTGGGCCTGGGGACAGGCAGTGATGTGCTCCCCTTTCCCTCATATGAAAGAGTTTTCTCACTGAGCTCTGAAGTTGTCTTTTGTATTTGTACATTGAGAAATCTGAGAACTGCAGCTGCTACCTGTGATTCCATGCCCTGAAGCTTGCTCCAGTCTGTTCCCTGCAGTGTTGTGCATCAAGACTGGGCTGCACTCCACTCTGAGCCAAGTGTGATAGACCTTTTCCCTTAGCCTTCTAGGCTCTCTTGGGCTGGAGATCTCTTTCACTCTGTCGTTTTGTGACTTCTGCTGCTCTAGAATTTGTTTTGACTCATTTTTACAGGTATTTTATGTGCTTTTGGGGGAGATCCAGAGTAGGTCCATCTTTCTACTCTGCCATCTTGGCTCTGACCCTCTCTCCACTTTTCTTTCCCCTCTTCTCTCCTACTGCCTGTACAGCTAGGTAGATTTTTATACTTAACTGAGTTTGTTGTTCCCTCCTTGAACTCTATCAGATGACAGTAAATCTTAAACAATGTCCATCTCCATCTTCTCTTTCCCTCTACTGTAATATGTTTTTGTGCCTCTTCCTGTGATATAATTCACCTTTTTCTGACTAGTCTTTTCACATCTCTCCCTTTGCACCCTTAAATCACATTTTTATCATCACATCATTTACTTTATACCCACTCCCTCTATCTATATATTTCCTTTTTAAATAGCATAGTAAATTTACAATTTTCACGATTAACAAGTATCACCTTCCTTTATAGGGATGTAAACAATTTGCCCATATTGAATAACAATGATTTTTCCCACTGATTATCTTTTTATTCTTCTCTTGAAATTTGTGTTTGAAGATTAAATTTTCTATTGAGCTCTAGCCTTTTCATTAGGAAGGTCTGGAAATCCCTTTTTTCACTGAATGTCCATCTCCTTGCCTGAAATACCATGCTCTGTTTTGTTGGGTGATTGATTTTTGGTTTTAGGCCCAGCTCCTTTCCCTTATGAAATATGATATTCTGATTCCTACATTCTTTTAGTGTAGAAGCTGCAAGGTCTTATCTGATCCTGACTATAGCTCTTTGATATTTGAATTGTTTCTTTCTGGCTGCCTATAGTATTTTCTCTTTTACTTGATAATCCGGGAGTTTGGCAATGATATGCTTTGGTGTTTTTAGTTTGGGATACCTTTCAGGAGGTGGACAGTTGATTCTTTTGAAGGCCATTTTCCCTCTGGATCTAGAACCTCTGAGTACCATACCTTGATGATTTTTTTGGAAGACATTGTCCAGGCTCTTTTTTTCATCATGGCTTTCTTGATAGACCAAAAATTCTTAGATTTTTCTTTGCTGGATTTATTTTCCAGGTCACTTGTTTTTCCAATGAGATATTTTACATTTTCTTTTATTTTTTCATTCTTTATTTTCAGGTTGATTGATTCTTGATGTCTCATAGATTCATTAACTTCTGCTTGCCCAATTCTAACCTTTCTCTTTTCTTTTTTAAATTTATTTTAAGTTTCCAATATTCACTTCCACAAAATTTTGAGTTCTAAGTTTTCTCCTCATCTCTCCCCTCCTTTCACCCCTCAAATGCCTTACTTTTTGTTTTCCTATTCCACTGGTATTCCACTCCTTTTTTTTTTTTTAACACCCCTCCTATCCCATATCCTCATCTTCTCTTGTCCTTTAGGGTAAAATAAATTTCTATACCCTGTTACCTGTATTTCTTATTTCCCAGTTGTATGCAAAAACATTTCTCAACATTTGTTCCTAAAACTTTGAGTTCCAACTTCTCTTCCTCCCTCCCTCCCCACCCATCCCCACTGAAAAGACAAGCAATTCAGTATAGGCTGTATGAATGTCGCTTTGCAAATGACTTCCATAATATTCATGTTGTGTAAGACTAACTATATTTCCCTTCATCCTATCCTGCCTCCCATTTTTTTCTTCTCTTGTTTGACCTTGTCTCTCCCCAAGAGTGTTTACTTCTAATTGATCTCTCCTCCCATTTGCCCTCCCTTCCATGAACCCCCCATTCTGCTTATCACCTTTTCCCATACTTTCCTGTAGGGTAAAATCAATTGTCATATTATTTGAAGGTACATGTTATTCTTTCCTTGAGCCAAATGTGGTGAAAGCAAGCTTCACTTTTTTCCCTCTCACCTCCTCCCCTTTTCCCTCCATTGGAAAAGTTTTTCTTATCTCTTCTATGAGAGATAATTTACCCCATTCCATTTCTCCCTTTCTCCTCCCAACATCTTCCTCTTTCACCCCCTAATTTTTTTTGTTTTAGATATAATCCCTTCTTATTCAACTCACCCTGTGCTCTCAGTCTCTCTCTCTCTGTTTTTGTCTCTCTCTCTCTCTCTCCATATACATACACACACACACACACACACACACGTGGGTGAGTGTGTGTGTGTGTGATTCCTCCAACTATCCAGATACTGAGAAAGGTTTCAAGAGTGACAAATATTATCTTTCCATGTAGGAATGTAAACAGTTCAACTTTTGTAAGTCCCTTGTGAATTCCATTTCCTGTTTATCTTTTTCATGCTTCTCTTGATTCTTGTGTATGGAAGTCAAATTTTCTTTTCATCTCTGGTCTTTTCAACAAGGATGCTTGAAAGTCCTCTATTTCATTGAATGACAATTTTTTTTCCCTGAAGTATTATACTTAGTTTTACTGGGTAGGTGATTCTTGGTTTTAATCCTAGTTCCTTTGACTTCTGGAATATTATATTCCAAGCCCTTTGATCCTTTAATGTAGAAGCTTCTAGATCTTTTGTTATCCTGATTGTATTTTCACAACACTCAAATTGTTTCTTTCTAGCTGCTTGCAATATATTCTCCTTGGCCTGAGAACTCTGTAATTTGGCTATAATGTTCCTAGAAGTTTCTCTTTTTGGATCTTTTTCAGGAGGTGATTGGTGAATTCTTTCAATATTTATTTTGCCCTCTGGTTCTAGAATTATCAGGGCCGTTTTCCTTGTTAATTTCATGAAAGATCATGTCTGGGCTCTTTTTATGACTTTCAGGTAGTCCCATAATTTTTAAATTATCTCTCCTGGATCTATTTTCCAGGTCAGTTGTTTTTCCAATGAGATATTTCACATTATCTTCCATTTTTTCATTATTTTGGTTTTGTTTTGTAATTTCTTGGTTTCTCACAAAGTCATTAGCTTTCATCTGTTCCATTCTAATTTTTAAAGAATTATTTTCTCCAGTGAGCTTTTGAACCTCCTTTTCCATTTGGCTAATTTTGCTTTTTAAAGCATTCTTCTCCTCATTGGCGTTTTGGACCTCTTTTTCCAATCAAATTAGCCTATTTCTAAAGATGTTGTTTTCTTTAGCATTTTTTTTTGGTGGGGTCTCCTTTACCAAGCTTTTGACTCGCTTTTCATAATTTTCTTGCATGGTTCTCATTTCTCTCCCCAATTTTTCCTCCACTTCTCTTATTTGATTTTCAAAATCCTTTTTGAGCTCTTCCTTAGTCTGGGACGGTTGAATAATTATTTTCGAGGTTTTGGATGCAGAAGCCTTGACTTTTATGTCTTCCCCTGATGATAAATATCATTCTTCCTCATCCAAAAGGATGAGAGAGAATACCTATTCACCAAGAAAGTAACCTTCATAGTCATTGTTTCTCCCTTTTTCAGGCATTTTCCCAAAGAATTACTTGACTCTTGTGTCCTTTGTCAAGAGTTATGTATACTCTTGGGACCTGTAAATTTTAAGTTCCTCCAAGGTGGCACAATCAAGGGAGAGGATTTTCTCCTCATGGGCCTCTAGCTCTGCGTACCCCAGGACTGTGCTTAGGGCTGAGTTTCAGATGAGCTGCTCAATTCCCTCAGGGTCTTGAAGCTGAGATGCTTCAACAATGGACCCAGGTTTCTACAGAGGCTGCCTGCTGCCCACTGTTGCTGCTGCTGCCACCATCGCCTCCTGGGTCTGGGGCTAGGGGAGGACACTGCTCCCTTCTCACTCTAGTTGAAAAAACATTCTCACTGACTTTTGGTGCCTGTGTGTTAAGGGATCTGTGAACTGTTGCTTCTACCAGGGATTCTGTCCCTGAAGCCTGCTCCTGTCTTGTTCCTCCTGGTACCCCATGGCCAATGCTAGGCTGGGCTCTGCTCTGTGTGTGGTACAACAGATCTTTCCCATTGGCCTTCCAGGTCACCCTGGGCTCAAAATATCCTCCACTCCATTGTTTTTTGGTTTCTGCTACTCTAGAATTTGTTGAGAGTCTTACTTTACAGGTATTGTATGGACTGCGGGGGAAGAGCTAGAACATGTGTGTCTTTCTACTCTACCATGTTAACTCCCCCAATTCTAATTTCTAAGAAATTTTCTTCAGTTTACTTTTGCATCTCCTTTTCCATCAGTCCAATTCTTCCTTTTAAGGATGTTTTTTCTCTCCTGTTAGTTCTTGTATTCCCCTTTCCATTTGTCCAGTTTTCCTGATTATATTTTGTTCTTCCTTTTCCATTTTTCCATTTTTCTCAGTTATATTTTGTGGTTCCTTTTCCATTTGTCCAATTTTCCTTTTAAATTCTTCTGTGATTCCTTTTTCCATGTTTTTAAAATCAGTGACCAATTTTTCTTCTGCTTTCCTAATTTGGTTTTTAAAATCCTTATTGAGCTCTCCCAAGAATGGTCTTTGGGCTTGAGACCAGTTTATATTCCATTCTGATGCTTCAGATGGGAGTACAGTCTCAATGCTGACGTTTTTGGTATTTGTGTTTTGATCCTTGTCCCCATAGAAAGATTCTATGATCTTATCTTTTCTGATTTTCTTCTTGCTCATGATTATAACCCTTTTCCTGCCTTTTAAAGTGGATCTCTGCTTCTGGGGCACAAGGGCCTCTGTAATACTGTTTTGTGTTTAGAACTTGAGGTTTTATGTATTGTGTCTTCTGGTTCTTTCAGTTAGTAGCTAAAATGCTGCAGCCTACATGGTGCTGAGCTGGCTGGCTTGCCAAAGCAGTGGAGAAATCTTTCTGAGTTTCCCCGGATTACCCAGGAGCTCCCTGCATGAGGTGTGGGGGACAGGTGGTCTGGCCACAGGAGATCTCCTTTCCTGAGCTAGAGTATAGGCATACTGAGCAGCTAGAGAACCCCTTCTTTGCTAGTGTCTTCCTGATTCCTGTCTGTGCTGACACATGCCTGGGGTCCTGATGGTGGTGGGTACAGGCTCCATCCACCTGAGGCCCAGTATCTCCTCCAGGTTCACTGAGGTGAGGGTGTCTGGGACAGTTCCATTCCTGTACTGGTCCCCTTCAGCCACAGCACCACAGCAAGTGTGACTCCCCTTTCGTATTTTCTACCTTCTCGAGCTATGAGAACATTTACCACTATGGCTGATCCCTCTGTTTCAGGATTTTTCCTAGGGAGGTATTCTCTGGGTTTTTCAAGGTCAACAAGAGAAGGAGGAGAGCAGTTACTGATCACTCAGCCATCTAGGCTCCTGGAAGTTCAAGTAGGTGACTTCCATACTGATAGTGTCAGGAGTGGCTGCTGTAATTACCTGAATTCTATGGTTCTCTTTCACTCACTTCCACTGGACTTCCATCCTAGCTTGACATGTTTGAGATTCTGTATGGCTTCACACTGCCCAGGGTTTCCTGACTGGCTTTGCTATGGCGGGTTCTGTGCTGGTACAACCTGTACACTATGTACTCCTCCATCCCTGTGTAACAGATCCTTCCCATTCATCTTCCAATCTGTCCTGGGTTGGGAATCTGCCTCACTCTGTCACCTACTGTATTCTGTTGCTGTAAAATTTGTTCAGATCCTCTTTTAAGATATACCTAAATGAGTTTATCTTAGAACTTAGGTCAGTACTTGCTCTCACTCTGTCATCTTGACTCCATCCCTCTGACTATGTAACTTTAAGAAAGACACTTCATGGAGATAATAATAGTATCACCCTCACAAGGTTATTTTGAGGATGGAATAAGATATAATGTGAAATAATCTGCAGATCTTAAAGAACTATATAAGTGCTATCTCTAATTGTTGTTATTAAAATAGTCCCCTTCCTCAAGGAGATTACATTCTACAGAGATAGAGCACATATCCAATATATTTCTTGGAAAAGATGGACAATAATATCTTATATATAATATTTATATTTTTATATAAATATAATACATATTAATGAATATGCATACAATATGTTTGGAAATCTCACAAGATAAGAGGGTTACATGGGTTGCAATCTCTACCAATGGAAGGAATTCCCACAATAACAGGATCATATAATCATTAAAATGTTTACATTATTTTTTGTTTTCTCTGTGTTCATTTGGGTATGATATCTCCTTTTGGAAATTCCCTTTGTCAGTATAGATCAGTGACTTTTATGCAACTGAGAGCTAACTGGGGGCAAATCAGAATCATATGACCAGTGTATCTCAAAAATCAAGATTTGAATACAGGTGTTCCTGACATCTCCTATGCCAGTTTAAAACATAAGGAAAAGAAAGCAAAATTGAAATTTCAAGTGTATCCACTGCTGCTTTTCTTTTAAACATCCCTAAAGACAGGGATCTACTATAATACCATTAAAACAATAGAAGTTACCCTAAATGTCAGGTGTCTGCTAGGAATGTGTCCTCTACAGCAAAGTAACAGTGACCTTTAGCAGGGATAGAGAAATCCAGTGAACAGATAACAAGATTATTCACTTTGAAAGATTGAATTCAATAGTTGTGCCATAAGGACATCATGGCAATGCTTCAGAGAACTGTTACTTTCCTTCCTTGTCAGGTCACAGCATTTTTAATCCCTCATGATCTCTTTTTTCATCCTCAATTCTTTTTCATCTTCAGCTTCATTTCAGCTTCACTAGGCAAATTCTTATCCTATGCCAGTTTTATTTACAAAGTGCCATTCATCTGAATTATGGTCACAAATCTTACCTAAATAACTAGATACAACACAGCTAAGTTTCAAAAACAAAACTAAGTGATTATCCAGTTTAAGTATATTTTTAATGGTGTATCTTTCTAATCTCTGTTGAGAAGCCTATTAGATGCTGATTCATCCAACTGTGTCTTTATTGATTTAAGATATTTATCCGTGGCTATGCTTCATCTGAGCCAATAGCAGGTGTGTATGATCATTGTGGGTAGTTTTTAAGCCACAAGAATGACAACATAGACATATTCTCTATGGATGACATTGCCTGCATATATTTTTATATCTTGGCCAAAAGTACAATTATTTTTCACGTTTAGTATTTAGAGTTAACTACCCAAATTTCAGCCCTATTTTTGTGAGTCTCCCGAAGTGTCATTGTCCAATTTGGAATAGCCACTAATCCTGCCCAGTGGAAAAAGGAAGATGAATGAGGTGGATTTCCTGTTTGGGATGCAGGGTGTGGGATTTAGTGGTAGGCAGTGAGAATGTTCATGTCTGATGACTTCAGATTTCTTCTTGAGAGTGGTAAAATTCCTGACCTTTCCCAAGTGAAATAGCATTTTATAGTGAAGAGTCCAAGCCACAAGTCTTGATTCTATCACTAATAAAATATGTGTTCTTGGGTGTGTCATTTCATTTCTATAGGCCTCATTTTTTTATCTATAAAATAAAGTGTTGTTCCAAGAGTGATAAGACAAACATTGCAAAAGGATAAACTGACATTAGAAAAAACTCCTCCAATAATCAGAGCTGTCCAAAGGATAATGGGCTCACTTTTATTGTAGATGTTAAAACAGAAGCTTTATAGCAATTTGGATGATTTAGGGAGGAGAGATTCCTTTTGAATTATGATTTGAACTAGATCACCACTGATGTCTATTCCAGTTGTAAAATTCTATAACTCTATGAGGAAATGACCAGTTGATTCTAGTGTTAAAGTTTTATGATTCTGTACGAATCTACAAAGCAGAAGGGCACAAGATCCCTTTCCAAGGTACTTGCTAAATGCTGCATATTATTTTCTTTTTAATGGGCTTCCAGGCAGAAAGAATGTCTTTACCCAAAAAGATTATATTTTGTTGTGGGAATTTAAGGTATTCAAGGCAGTCTAGTGGGCAAGACACTGTGATACATGGGGCTTTCATGCTATGTACATTGACATCCATGTAATCTGGAAGTAGACCTAATTGACAGTATGAATTTATTTATAATTTAATGAAGGGTAATGTTTTGATATTTTCCCCTATGTAAACTATTATTTAAGGCTCTAGAGGGGTGATCCTTTCATCTTGTAGTGTAGCCATTCTAATATAGCAAAAGTTTCTTCCCTTCTCTGGACCTCAGGGTCTTCATGCTAAAAATAAGGATGTTGGATTAGGTTGACTTGAAGTTGAATTAGATTTTACAAGGTTTTGACATTCTACAACTAAGAAGATGACTTCATATCCTAAATTTCTATCCTCAACCTCTCCTCTGAGCTTGCCAACTTTGAATAGACCCATCAGTGATGCAGAATCAATACTCCAAAAGCCAATGTATGATCAGTAACCTAGAACATGTAAATAATATATTAGGCCCTTAAGGAATGTTTGTTGAGCAAGTACATTAGCTTAACAGGAATTTCTTAAGCACTTAATGTACAACATGACGAACTCCATGCAAAACAAAGTGTCATGTAAAGACAGAACAGTGAAAGTGTTCACTCTCAAAAATTCCTATTCTACTAGGGAATCGGATAAGGAAGTACAAAGCTTTTTGGAGAGAGCATTAGCAATTCTTGGTGGTACAGGCAGATCAGAAAAAGGCTTTTTGGAGGACCAGAGGTTTGGATTAATGGAAGTTAAGGTTTTTGGAAATTGGGTAAGAGTAGATAAAAAGGAATAATATGAAATAGATTAGAATAGTAGGTTGGAGTAAAACCAAATCAGGCTTTAAATATTAAACTGACGAAGTTCTAGAGAATACATTCACATGCATACACACACATACAGAAGTATACACACACACACACAAATGATTGTATTCAGCGTGAGAAGCATTTAGTATGGAAATTTTTGCCACAGAAATCATCAACTCATTTCTTTCTTATAGTTGTATGCATATACACATATGTACATACATATCTACATATATATCCACAATTATAGGAAACTTAAATTCCCCCTACCAACGTAAGTATGTGACACAAATATTTATATATGCATTGTTTTATCAAATTATTTAATCAAAACTCCCAGTATGGAAATTACCTCATTGAAGCAGATCATCTGTATCTCAAAGTTTTGATATATGTGTATATTTACATATATACATATCAAAGACTATAAGTGTCTTTATGTAAGACAATAATCTTTCTATACACACATACACACACACATAAAATCTTAGTTGTGATTTTACTGCTACAGTGAATTCATCTTGAGGAAACTCCCTCTGCCAATACAGGCTATTTACTGTTTAACAGCTTAGAATCTGAATATACTATCATGTCACTTATATAAATATATACATGGCAGTATGCTATATTGAATAAAGAGTTAATCTGAAATCAGGAACTCAGTTCAAGTCATCCCCATGATGCATACTGACTTAACCTCTCAGTGCTACCCCCCTCTTCTGGGAACTATTTAGGATATTTTAGATAAGATTCTGGATCTGCACTAGTAGAAGTTACTCACTAGGAGTAACTCTATACCAATGAAATCAAAGATGGGAATACACATACACATGTGTATGTGTGTGTTTATGTATTAAAACTATAATTTACAGATTAGTCACTGATCTGTATCAATGAAATAATTTTCAGATGGGGTGCTCTTTGGGTTAATAAAATCATGGGTATCAAGTGTGCATGGATGAGTGTATATGTTTGCATAAGAAGGAGAAAGAAAGAGGTAGAGGGAGAGAATGGGGGGTAGAGAGATACACAGAAAAAGGGAGGGAAAGAAGAGACAGAGAGATAGAGAGACAGAGAGACAGAAAGAGAGAGAGAAGGAGGGAGGGAGGAAGAGAGAGATTCCTATTATTTCTACATCCTCAGATCTAGGATTTCTTATAATAAGGATTCTCTAAAATTCATAATCCACTGAACCATACTCTTACCTGTCCATCTTTCTATGTCTATGTCCTGTATTCCTGTCTCTGTTTAATAGTTGTCTCATTTTCTTATGGTGGACATTTGTATCTGTACTCATGTATATGTGTCTGGATACTTGTGTGTCTTTCAGCAAGTTAATTATTTTCAATACATATGAGTATATAAGATCCCCTTCTCACCCAATATTAAGCTAGTTGTGTTGTTAGTGAAGTCTTCCATTCACCCCCTGCCTTGGCATTCCATTTCAGAAGCTACACTAACTTTTAAACAAGAGCACTGGGCTATAACATTGGCTGTGGGGAAAAATTCTCTGGTGACTATGGGTTGGCAGCAGCTGAACTGACAAGACTAGTTTGCTGTGCCAGCAGCTGGGAAAGCCAAATGACATTAAACGAAACATTCTCCTTCCCTTTCCTCCCTCTTTAGCAATGTCTGGCACCTGGAGAATCAGATGAAATGGTTATTTATATTCACTGTAAAACTTGTTGGGTCTTCATGAATTAGGAAAGACAATGGAAGGAAAACAGGCCTATAATAACATGTCTATTTTACCTTAGGTAATTAAATTTCATGCTTTTTTTTTCCTACAAAAATTCCCTTATTTAAAGGTGAAAATAGTCTTTTGTCTAATAATATTTAGAGGAGACTATATGAATGCATTAGTTGTTATTCTGAAAGGAAATTAAGGACTGCTTTCAGTTCAAATGCTCCTTCATATAACATGTGCAACATAAATGCTTCCTTGTTTGACTTATTTAATAACATTTGTTGAGTACATATGTGTTCAGCTAAACTAAATCATAATTATAAGATTTACATTAGGTAGACAATGTAAGCTCTTTGAGGATAGGGAATGTGAGCTTCTGAATAAGTGCTTGTTAAATGCAATTGAATTTTGAGAGCAAGCACAGATAGATATAGTAAACCTATCTGGACTTCATTAGTTTTCTCCTGTGGAGGAGTTTTTCTTATTTTTTTAGAATTTACTCTTTATCCCTAAAAGGCACATACATAGCACAGTTTCTGACACAGTAAGAAAACTGACTTCTTTTTATGAGCTCTTGTTTGGTAACTTACCTATTATGAGAATTGTTCTTCACTGCAACAGATGGGATATAACTGACAAGAACAGGTGCTGTTCACATATGGGCAGGAATATACTCACTTTGGAAATCTCATTTATGTGGAAGGAGTTTGAACAATCTCTTCAGTTTTAAATGTTTACCCTCTTTACTTTCCATCATTAGCCACTGAGATACTGTTTTAGGTATAGTAGCTATATAAAGATGCATAAAATGCTTTGCCTGGGAGGGAGAGACTCTAGGGGTCATTGAGTCGAATTTAATTATTTTATAGAGGATGTAACTAAGGCTGAAAGAAGTAGTGTTTTCAAGCTCTGATGACTAGTTAGTAACAAAGCCAGAACTCGAACCCTAGCTTCCTGACTCTTAGTCTAGGCCTCTTGTCATTTGACTACATTCATAAGTACTCATGGGACATTCTTGTGGTGCTATCTAATTGGCAGGTAAGGACCAGAGTTCCTGGCACAGCAGCATCCCTATAGCAGTGCTCCCTTTCCCAATGTCTGGTCCTGTTTCCAATCTTGCTCCAGAAGCCATGTTAAACCAGCTTTTGCAGGGATTGCGGTGCTGTCTCCTTTGCAGTCCCAGGTACTGAAGGTCCAGAAAAGAATGTTCTCACTAACAAAGTGCTTGACACTGTTAAATGGTATGATAGAAGAAATGAAGTCAATGGAAATGAAGATGCATTATTCTCTGCTTTGTCACCAAACCCTGGACCTATCTACTAGACTTGGTACTGAATTTTCTTCTATGTGTTGTCTCCACCTATTTAGAATGGGAACTACTTGAACGTAAGGAATATGTTGTTTATCTATGTATATCACTAGTGCTTTTCAAATAGTAGACTTAATAAATGCTCTTTCATTCATTCACAGAGAAAAACACAAGAAGAAGGTAAAATCATGCAAAAGGTAGATTTCTTGAATGCTGTTATGGATATATGAATACTTTTAGTGACATTCTGTTATCTCTGTCGTCACTGTCCAAACCTGACTGAAGCCCTGAATAGGGCCGGTCCTAGGCAAAAAGTGAGAGAGATATATTCCATCTTTCTTTTCATGGCCACATGAGAACTATTCCCTTCCTCTACCTTATCAGCTAATATATAACTTCACACTCTATCCTTACTCTTTCACCTTCACAACCATCTTTCAAGAAAGGGACTGACAAAATCATTCATATTAAGGTATCAATAACTGATAAGTTTTATTGTGTCACCCTTCCTAGTGATATTTGGTCTTTATCAAGGGACAAAGCCTTGATCCAAAAGTAATATCATGCCATGTGTAGAATACTGGACCTGGAGTTAGGAAGACCTGAGTTCATATTTGATTTTTGATACTTTCTAGCTATGTGTCTGGGGGCAAGTCACTTAACCCTATCTGCCTCAGTTTCTTATCTGTAATGTGAGCTATGGTAGGAAATGGCAAACCATTCTAGCATCTTTGCCAAGAAACTCCATATAGAGTCACAAAGAGTTGAATACAACTAAAATGATTGAACAATAGAATACAGAAGAATGGAGTAGGTGAAGAGAAATGAGAGGATATTCTTAGAATAACTAAAATAATAGCAAGCAGGCTTAGATTTACTTCATCAATTTGGGAAGAAAGATAGGCTTGTTTAATCACTCAATTCACCTTTCTAAACCTTAGTCCTCAACAAATGAAGCAGATGTATTGGATGATACCATTAGTCATGCTGTCTACCTGATACTTCCCACATAATGTAATATAATCATGGAAGGTAGATTCTGATGAAATGCCAAGTGATCATAAATTGACCCTTGTAAGCATTAAATCTTGAGGCAGTGGGATGTCATTGATAAATCTGAATGCTTCTGTTTCATGTAAAAAAAATCAATCATTTTATTTATTAAACACCTCTTGTGTGTAGAGCTTGGTAGTAGGAATATACAAATATAAACAAGACGGTCTCCGTTTTCACAGTAAAGGAGGTAAAACATAAATTCAAATGGCATAAAGAGTAGAATATGAAGATATAATGTACAAGTTCAAGAAAGGAGAGAGATCTTCTGACTGGAAGGAAGGAAAGAGTTGATTGGTTGGTTGTTGTCCTCCATCTTTGAAGAGGACCAAAATGACATCACCATTGTAAATTGAAATTTTAGTGCATCTGACTGGCTGATCAGAACACTATGAACTCAGAATGCTTTGCCATGGGCATAGATAGTCCATATGAATATTTGGGGTGGATATCCCAAATTTGTTCATCCTGTGTTTACTTTGTGCTGTCTCAATTCTGCTTTGCTCTAAGAGCACAGCATCTTTTCTTGTGTGGGCACACCATGCTGAGCTTCAGAGGCTACATGTAGTACGCAAACATCTGCAAACAGAAAATCATGCACCAACACTCCCTCCACTTTGATCTTGGCTTGTAACCTTCTCAAATTGAAGAACTTACCCTCCGTATGGTAGCTGACCTTGATGCTGTGTTCATCCTCATTGAAAGCATTTGACAACATCGCTGAAAACATCATGCTAAAAAGCATGGGAGCAAGCACACAGCCCTGTTTCACTCCACTGGGGACTGGGAAGACATGAGAGTTTTGTTCATATCCAGAACGTGGGCAAACATGCCATCATGAAATAGATGTACAATATTGATTAACTTCTCTGGGCAACCAAATTTTGACATAATTTTCCATAAGCCCTCATGACCAACAGTGTCAAAGGCCCTGGTTGGATTGACAATCATTGTGTGCAGAGCTCTGTTCTGCTCCTGGCATTTCTCCCCTGTAGTTGTCGTGCAGCAATCACCATATTGACTCTTCCTCAGCATTTTCTGAAGCCATGCTGACTTTCAGGTATAATATCATCTTCCAGGTGAAGGATCAGCCTCTTAAGGAGGACTCTAGCAAGAACTTTTCCAGCATGACTAAGAGAGAGATCCCCTTGTGACTGTTGCAGGACAATCCATTCCCTTTACCCTTATAAAGATGGACAATGGAGGCATCCTTGAACTCCTGGGGTATAACCTCCTCTTGCCATATAACTTGCCATATAATTTTGGTCAGCTTTTGTATGAGGAATGGTCCCCTTACCTTGTAAATATCAGCTGGAATAAAATCAGCACCAGGTTCTTTGCCACATGAAAGGGACCTAATGATGCTTAAAACCTCTTCTCCAGTTGGAAGTTCAGCATGATTAAGTTAGAGAATGGTTACGTTAGAGGAGCAAGTGAAAGTGGAGATGGATTTGAAGAATGCTGAGAAAAAAATAGAATGAGAAAGGGCTAAATATATTCCAGATTAAGAGTACAACTTGAATAAAGATAGAGATTGGAAAACATGGTAAATATGTCAAGCATAGAGAGCTGTCTAATTTTGCTCTGAAAGGGAGAAGTAGGAGCTAAGACTTAAAAGATGATTTAGGGTCAAAATATAGAAAACTGTGAATAACAGTTAAAAAGAATTTGGATTTCATTTAGTAGTTAAGGAGAAGATTAAGGGGTTTTTTTGAGTGGCAGAGTAGCTGGAGCAGCATTTTACAAATATGATTGTAGATAGAGTTGAGATAGAGAGATGCATGGATAAGATAGGTAAAGTATTTGTTAAACACTCACCATGTTCAAGGCACTGGAGATACACCTACAAGTAAACAAAATGGTTTCCACTTTCAAGTAGCTTATATTCTATTAGAAGAACCCAAAATATTGGGGACTTGGAAAAGATATGTGGAGCTGTTAAAGACAGGGCATTCACACAGTATCAAGGATGCTGATGAGGAGATGTTGGAAGTGAAACGAATAGAAAAGAGTCCCTTACCGTTAATAATAATTGGGGACAATATTATTATTTATGTGTAAAAGTGCCTGAAAATACTGAGTGATCCAAGATCCTTTCCATGGTGTACAGCCATAAAAATTGTCCCCTCCTGTAGGCTTTGTTTAGAATTGCTCTTTGATAAGCCTGTTGATGCTGGAGGTTAAGTTTCTTTGATGAACTTATTCTTTGGTCCAGCCAAACAATTTAAAAGCCTGTATAGTTTTAAAAATGGGTAGGGTAATTGAAAACTGTTCACCTAAAATACAGTAGGGAGCTATTTCTAGGGTTTAGCCAGAAATCTAAGGCTCTTCTCTTCTCTCAGCCCTGAGAGGTGACTTCTCCCTGTCAAGTGAGTGGAGTACATAAAGAAGCCTGGACTGTTGCTGCCCAAGGTGAGGAAAGAACAATATTGTGAATCAAGAAAACTGGAATCTAGTTTTGATTCCACTCTATGTAACTGAGTGGTTTTGGGCAATCAAATTTCTCTTTGGGGCTTTGTCATATTGTTGTAAAAACAGAATAATAGGATTTTTCACTAGAAGGACCTCCACTAGCCACATAAGAGATTAAATGATCTCTAAATTTCTTTTCAGCTCAAAGATTCCTTAATTTGATGATGCTGAGTGGTATATAAAGACTTTAGAAGACTTACATTCCTATCCACCTAGAGAAAAAAAGGGTAAATGCAAGCTTTATCAGTACAGAATCCTCAAATAATCAAGGTGTGGAAGACATATTGGGAATAGTCCTATAGTCATTAAGATAACAATAATAATTTTCATTTATATGACATTTTATTGTTACAGGATCTCCTTAAGGACATTTATTGACTAGTGAAACGTTTGCTAAGTATCTATCTATGTGAGATACTTTGTTGACCATGGAGAGGTTAAATAAAAGATATCCCCTGACTTCAAGTCACTTAAAATCTAGACAATGGAGATAGAATCACACAGTCTGGAAAAGACCTTACAGATTATCTTGTCCAAACTCCCTCAATGAAGAGAGTAGGAAATCGAATGACAACTGGGACACGTGAGTATGATACGCATTAAAATACAAATGCATAAAAGGAGTATAAAGTACTATAAGACTGAATATAGGAGAAATTGCTCCCAACTGGGGACCATCAGAGAAGAAAGAAATTGTATTAGAACTATTTCATTTTTGCTATTATATTTAATTCTAGAAATAACACTGTGGGGTGATAGTATAACTCTTATTTTACAGATGAAGGAACTGATGAGTAGAAAGATTAATGGATCTGACAAAAGGTCAAATGAATCTACATATAGAACTAATACTAGATTTATAGGTCTGCCCCACTTAACCCCTTGCCTCTCCACTTAGTAGCCTGTCTGCTACGGACTCAGGAAAGTGATACAGACTAGATTCACTTGCACTGGAGTTTCTCTTAATGAAAAAGGTTCAGGGTCCTCCTCTCACAATTTTTTTTGTCTCTTTACAACATTGTTTCAGTATCCTAGTGGAAAAAATATTAAAAAACTTATACATGGTTCATGTCTCAGATCTCCCTTAAAGTGAGAGTAGAATGACACTCACTATGGAATGCAAATGATATAAGGGACAGGTATTTGTTTCCTATACACAAAACAGATGCTCAATACATAAAAACAATTAGATTGAAAACTTAATGGACATAACTTAATCTAGCTACTGATACAAACTGATACAAATTGAGAATTAGATATGATACTAAATATCTATTTTGTTTTTCTTCTTAACTTTGCACTGCACAAACAAGCCCAGATCTATGCCATTTGTCAAACTAAGTCAGTGCTTGGATTCAAATTCTGACTGGTGGTTATTTCTCCAAGAACACTGGTATAGTTGCCAGGGACTCATTGCAGAGTACAGACCAAACTGATTGAGAGCATAGGTCCTGAAGACTTCTGGAATATACAAGAACTCCTTCAAGCTTAGACATAACCATCATTATTTGGTCACCTAACATCAAAATGGAAGACACAATGAAGAAGTAGCCCCCAGTTAACAAGCTCCCTTGCTGAGACAAAGCTGTAGCTATTGCATAGGAAAAGGTGACAAAATATGGGATGCCTCTCTCTCATTTCTTACAAGAAGTCTCAGATTTACATGATGCTACCTGAGACACCAAATGAAGGTAATGAGATAGGAACAGTCACTCTTTTTTTAAAGGCCTACTCTGTCACTTTTTCTTTCTATTTATCATTGAGGGAGTTGCTTTCTCAGCTCAAAGTATTAGCCCTTCAACACTTGAGTCATGCATGTCTCTGGAGTCCCTGGATTAAAATACAGCAGAATTCCTCCAAATACTGCTTGGTGTAAAATCCCCCTCCCCTCCCCATTCATTCCCTTCCACCCCTTTGCCCAGTTCAACCCTATCTCCACAAATGTTTCTGCTCAATAAGCGTTTATTAAAATTTTTCAGTGTGAAAGACATTGATTTTGTATTGGAGATAGAAATACAAAAATGAAAAATATTTCCTGCCCTACAGGAGCTTATAGCCTATTGAGGGGAGCAACATGTAAACAAGTAATTAAATAAAGGATAATTGAAAAATTAAAAGAGTTCTAACAAGTACTGGTATAGGAAAGGTTACTTCCATGAAGGAGGAAACAAATGAATTGAACCTTGAAGGAATCTAATGATTCTGCAAGGTAAAGGTAAAGAGTACATTTCAGCTGTGAGTAACAACTTGTATAAAAGCACATAAGTGGGAGATGGATGGAATTCTGATCTTTGGAAAATAATAAGTTGACCAGTTTGATTAAAACATAAAATTTTGGTCAGCTTATGAGCAATGGTCCCCTTACCTTGTAAATCTCAGCTGGAATAAAAATAAAAAATAAAAAGGAGTAATAAGAAATCAGTTTTGAAAGGTCAGTTTGGAGCCACTTTGTAAAAAGCTTTCTATGATGAGCTGAGGAATTTGTATTGTATCTTGGGGCAATAAAGAACTGTTGAAGATTTTTGATTACAGAGGCAATGTGGTCAGACTTACCCTTTAAGATCTTTTGTCCAATTTGTGGCAGCAAAATACATATGCGAAACTTGAACTCAGGAATAGAGTATCAGGACCTTCCTGTATAGAAGTAAACAACCCATCTAGGGAATCACTTCAATGAAAGACAGTAAAGAGGTATAAACAGCATGAAGTACATATAGAACAGCTGAATTAATGAAACTATTGTTTTTACTCTTGGAGTGGATAGTAGTTCTTATTTTGTTATGCTACAGAGCCAGGGCAGTTAGGTAGGGCAGTAGATAGAGCACCAGTGCAGGAGTCAGGAGGATCTGAGTTCAAATCTCACCTTAGATACTTGACACTCACTAGCTGTGTGACCTTGGGCAAGTCACTTTACCCCAATTGCTCCATCCTGGGTAATCTCCAGTCATCCTGATAAATATCTCATCACTGGATTCAGATGACTCTGGAGAAGTGAGACTGGTGACCTGCACAGCCCTCCTTCATTCAAAACAAAGTCAAGTGCAAGTCATGTCATTATTTCTCTGATGATATGGTCTTCTTTGGCAAGAAAGGATGAATACACACACAGAGCCTCGATTCACAGTTATTCTGTCAAGCATTCTTTAGAAAGACTTCTGAGATATGTCCACTGATTAAAAAAAGTGTTCCACTATTCCCTAATGAGATTGATACAACATCGCCACTAGAGATTTATTGCTTTGCATTTTGAATGCTGCACTTTTGAAGTGAGGCGAATTTTGAATGGTCCAGACTTATGATTTTGGTGGAATAAGGAACTCATAGTGAGGACACTCCATCTACTAATGCGTATCAGCATTTGTTATGAAATGTATTGTCTTAGGGAACTTCCTTGTGTACTGGGCAGTTAAGTGTCTTGCCCAGGGTCACACAGCCACTGTATCATAAATGGGACTTGAACTCTGACTTCATGATTCCAGATAAGCTCACAAACACTGTATCATATTGTGTTTCTTTGAAATTCATTTAAAAAATGCAGAAATCTGAGAGAAGAGTAAAACTTAAAGTCTTTCTCGAACATCTCAGAAAAATTTGTTCACAGAGTTAGAATAAGATTGGTACCTGACAGAGAAGAGGGGTGTGGAGAAAGGGTGAGAGAGGGATAAAGCTGAAATTACCAATCTGAAACCAGGGATCCCAGAGACATTTTTCTGACTTTATGATTTATCTGAGGGCCTAGTTTTATATGAACTTAGCACGTCAGTAATAAGAGTTTCAAATCATTCCTATCACTTTTTTTTCAAGAAATATCTTAATACACCATGCATTTACTAGACTTTCTTCCCGATGAATGCTTGACAAAATCATTGAGAATGGAGTCTCTGTAGCATGATGAGATAAGTATTGCATTTGGTGTTAGAGGGCCCCCATCTACAACCTGGCTCTCTTACTTCCTATATTTGTGTCTTCAGCAATGATATTTACTCTCTCTAGAGCTTAGTTTTTCTCCTCCGTAAAACCAGATGATCTCTAACTATCTTCCAGCTCCAAAATATAACCTTGAACAAGTTTCTTGATCTCCCTGGGCCTCAGGTTCTTCATCTCCAGAAATGGAGAATTCAGATGAGATGATCTCTGAGATCCCTTCTGGCTCCAGCTGGATCTGCTTCTACCTGCTCACCTTTGTGCCATCCAAAGGTTGTTGTTATTCAGTCATTATCAGCCCTGTCTGACTTTTTGTGACTTAACTGGGTTTTTTTGTTTTTTGTTTGGTAAAGATACTAGAGTGATTTGTGCTTTCCTTCTCCAGCTCACTTTACAGATGAAAAAAAAAAACAAAACCAAGAGGCATACAGGTTTAAGTGACTTGTCCAGGGTCAGACAGCAAGTGAGTGTCTGAGGCCAGATTTTAACTCAGGAAGATGAGTCTTCCTGACTTCTGGCCCATTAATCTATCCATTATGCTACCTAGCTGGCCAAAGTTTCTTCTTCAAAGCTTCTTCTCATTCATTTCCCATTCTTTCTTCCTGTTTGGAAGACCTCATTCTCATTGGCTGGATCTCAGGTCTTAGTTTTAAAACCTCTGAGTCTGACTATCCATTTAAGCATTTTCGTTCTTTTTAGTTTTGTACTTCTCTCATTGAGGCAAATAACTTCCTCACTAGTTGTTTGAAACAGATGTGTGCGTGGCTGGGTTTCTGGAACAGCTGAACTGTATTTGCTGCTATATCTTCCTGTTTTGTTCAATGGCCTTTTGGAGTTTGGCAGAATTACTTTTAATTATCTCTGCTACATTCTTTAATAAGTAGCTTTGAGCAATTTCCAAAGGCCTCCTCTAATCTTCCTGGGTGGAACTGCTCCCGCTTCTCCGCTACATCCTTAAAGGACAAATTTCATGTGACTTGCTTCTGCTGGTGCTACTTTGTCTGTTCTAGAACAGTGACTTTGTTTAGTGCAAGGTTATACGTACTGCCCTCAAGTCTCTTTTTGTTCCAATCCATCCTGCACATGGTTTCCAAAGTGCTTTTCCAAAAGCAAAAACATGACCAAGTCATCCTATATTCACTAAACTCCAGTGACACATTATTAACTATATAATCTCCTCTGGCATGTAAATATCTTTATAATCTACCACTAGCTATTTTAAAACCCTAACCTAACTCTAAATTCTCATTATGATCCAGCCTTATTGGTCTATACTACTTGCTGTTCCTTACCTATAATGCTTTAACCCCCAACTCTATGCCTTTCTGTTGATTTTTCTCTATCCTTGAAATGCTCTCACTATCTACCTCTTAATACCTGACTTCCTTTAAAATACAGTCTAACTGTTAAATTCAGCAGGAGGTGTTTCCTAGCCCTTCTACCTGCCAATGACTTTGCCTGTAAAATTATCTTCCACTTACTCTTTATGTTATCTTATAGATGTGTACCAATTTATATGCATATTTTTCCTTCATTATAATATAAACTACTTGGGCCAATAATTTTTTTGACTTACTCTTTATTATTCCAGTTTCTGAACTCTTAAGAGAACAAGAGTAATTACTTAATAAATGCTTATAGTTTCATTGGTTGATCAATTGAGGAATTTCAACATGTTGGGAATCAAAATGTTTGAAGCATGGAAAATGAATAGCTATGGTGTTTACTTACTGTACGACAATTTCTCGAGATGATGATACATCATCCCAACTGTAATTCTACTTATTTGCTCTGGTTGCTTGTTCTAAAACACAGTGCTGTTATGTGAGGGAGCTGAAGAAGGAATCATTGAAAGCAAAGAGGTGCTCACATTGTAGGCTGGAAAAAAGTGACCACGTTGATGATTTAAAGTTTATGACTCTGTAGCACTTGCTATTTGGGTCATTCATTGCTAGAAATAAAGTTCTATTCATGGTTATGCTTATGTTTTCTTTACTGTGATGGAACTAGTTTGCTCTTGGTAGTATCTCTCTAGGAAAACAATGGCAACAGCAACAATATAAGCTGGTTTTAATTCATTTTTGTGAACACAATAATGTAAAAATATAAGAATTTCTTGCATATAGTATGCCCCAAATTGTACTAGGGAATGAAAAATATGTAAATATATGTATCTCTGCACACACCTATAATATTTCTGACTTTAAAGGGCTTATAATTTATTTGGAAGCAGTGTGGTGTAATGAAAAGTGTCCTGAATGGAGGGTCTGAATTTGGATATTGACCTTTCTGGATAATTCCTTGGTGACCTAGACAAATGATTTTTCCCATTCAGGTTTCAGTTTTTTAATCTGATAAATGAGGGTTTTGAAAAAGATGAACTCTTAGGTATCTTCCAAGATTCTAGAGAATCACTGTGACCTTTATGAAAGTCATACAATAGAATCATTATAGAGGTAAAGATAATAAACATTGTATTAATGCACTGGTTTTGCTTTTTTTTGATGGTTATAAGGCCTTGTTGTGGATTTATTTTGATATATCAGTATGAATAGATAGATAAATGAATATGTGAGAAAGAAAAGAAAGGATCAGATAGGCTGCCATAGCATGTCATTTCTGTAGAGGCATAGGTTATTAGAGCTGGAAGGAACTTTAGAGGTATCTAGTCTTACCCCCTTATTTTTAAACATGAAGATAATGTTTCCTGGAGAGGAAATCAGATACCCAAGGTCACGTACGATGTAAGTGACATAGCTAGGACTGTGTAGATGAAATGAGAAAAAGTACTTTGTAATTACAAATCACTATGTAAATACACTAAGATGGATCTTTGATCTCTTCAACTTGAAAATTCCCTCTCATGATTCATCCATGCCTGTACACCCAACATGGTGGAACCCTTCTAGTTTTTCTTCTGAAACTATGAGGATACCATTAGAACACTCTGTCTTCCAGTTTTCCTTTGTTCTTGTGATATGACCAACTCATCTTCTCTTCCTGTCATGCAATTGCTTCCAGGTTTCTTATTGGTTATATATCACAATCTGATCACACCCACCATACACTTCTCCATTGCCCTCTCTGTGGTACTTATCTTGAATTGTTCAGAAGCAATGCAATTCCATATCTCACAGATAAAATGTTGACACTGAAATAAAAAGACTTTGCTTTTCTAATTATTATATTATATGAATATACTGTTTCCTTCAGTAGAATCTTCTAATAATTTTGACTATGTTTTTGAGGGTTTACCCCAGAATCATAGTTTGTCGTTTTTGCTTTCTCTTCATATACAGATTAGCACTAGTAGGACATTTTACAAATGTTCATGAGACCTGTTCAGAGTTATAGCAAGACACAAACCAAAGAAACTCACATTTATTGCTTACTTCTATCTTTGGAACAGCTCAGGATCTACAGCACGGTTCCCAATGTATGATGTTCAAAACTCATTCTACCTCAAAAGTAGAACTCACACCTAACTGAACTGAATCAACCAATTCCATTTGCAGCCTTTTCCTCCATTCCCTCTGCATTTTTGTAGTTACCTTCATTTCATTAAAATGAGTAATTGAACCAACATTTCATAGTAATAGTGCCAGGCACTGGGCTAAGCACTTTAGAATTGTAATTTCATTTGATCCTCACAACAATCCTCTGAGGTGGATATTATTATCCTCATTTTATATATCAGGAAACTGAAGCAAACAGAAGTGAAGTGACTTGCCCCAGGTCACCCAGCAGGTAAATATCTGAGGCCAGTTTTGAGCTCAGGTTTTCCTGACTCTAGGTTGGGCCTTGTATCAATTATACCACATACTTGTCAATTTATCACAGTCACCTAAACAAAACTGAGAATTCAAGGTTTTTTGAATTTTATCAGTCTTTTTGTCCAAAATATAAATCTTCCACCACAAAGGTATCATAGTCTTATGGTGATTCTCATACTACCTAAGACAAGATCACTGAGAAATTATTAATTCTCATGGTAGAACACTGTATCTGGAGGTAGAGGACCCGAGTTTAAATTCTACCTCTGCTATTCATCTTATGTGTTATTGATGACAAGTCATTTCACCTCTCTGGGCTCTGATTTTCTCATCTTTTGAAATGAGAGGATAGACTATGTCATGTCTATGTTCTCTTTTAGAATTAAATATTTGATCCCGTCCTTGAATATCTGCAGTGGTCAGGAACTCAACCTAATGTGACCCAGATCATTTAATTTTGGGAAAGTTTTAACCCTTGAAATTTGCCTCAGAAAAAGAAAACAGGTCTTAAACATTAGTGTATAATTAAGTCATTACCATTTTTTGTTACCCATATCAGGTACCACAAAGTACAGGGTGATGATGGAATATAGTCTTTCAAACAACTGCATTCTATTTGTTTTTTGTGGGAGACATTAGTAAAAGTCTGTTGGGTAATAGACCTCTCTGAGCTAGATGAGAAAGAGTATCTCTATTTCAGTTACATCAGAATGAATCTGAAGTTATGTAAGGAAGGTGTGGTTATCAACATGAAGGCTGACATCACTGATGCAGTGTGTCCAGACCTAGTGGAAATCTCTAGTACACCAAAGCTGATAAAGACCAACTTCAACTTGTGGAAGTGAAAAAGATTGATTTTAGGGATCCCCTGATTAATACTATGATTTTTCAAAGAGGAAAATCTTTATTTGGAACTTCTGATTGTCCATATCCCCTAATATATACTTTGGCAGTGATGATCATTAGAAACTAGTAGAAAATACAAATTGAATAGAGATAATACTAGGGATAGAAATTATCAGATGAACAATGAGTTGCCCACTTAAGGAAGAGAATTAAAAAAACTTTGAATATTTGACTTTTTAGTAGCTGAATAAAAAAATCATTATTTACAATAGAAACTGATTTAAAGGTCTTGTGTGCCCTCACTGCCCAAGTGGGCTATGGGTGTATACATGGAGAAATGTGCAGGAACCACTCCAACAGTTACAGGCCACTTTAAAAGTGGTCTTGAAAGATTGCTCTGTTAGATAGAAAACCTGAGAAAGCATTAGAGAAATGTTACTCAGTAGAATTTATTCTTTCAACAGATTGTTTTGTCTTTATATCCCCAACACACAGCATTGTTCCTAGCACAATGTAAGGGATTAATTCCTACTGATTGAACATCTAATTGCTCATAACCACAGTTATCATCCCTTACCCATATAAATGACATCAAAGGAAAAAGGCAGATTGTGTGTACTCTCAAACATTAAAAAAGAGAACTTAATTAAATCAGTATTCCATCTCAAAGAGTTCAAGATGCCCTCAAATATTGGTTCGGCAGTTAGTGGTTTTGATTTCAGGATTTGTTCTTGTATGTCACCAGATCATCATGCAGATGAAGACAAGTGAAGTCAACAACATCTATAAAGTGCTTACTATATTCCAGATATATTGTGCTAAGTGGTAGGGATTGAAACAAAAAGGGTGACAGCAACCCCTTGCCTCAAGAACCTCAAAATCTAATGAAGGCAAAAAATCTTGGGAGTGTTTACAATTTTTCCATGCCCCATACAGAAATTGGTTGAAGATATAAACAACTTGGAAGTATACATTTTCTTTGATGACCTTATTGTCTTCAGGAAGACACTGGAAAAAGACTCAGAAAAGTGTTAAAGCTGAACACAGTGATTGAACCTCAACTGAAAAGTGACAGTTTTGTACCACTATCAAATATGTTGATGATATATTATATTTGTATGAAATGCTGATTCACACAAGTTCAAGATTTCATTATTCTGCCACACTAAAGTACTTCCAGGTCTAAAACTTTTTAAAGGATTCATTGACAAAGATTGGGCATTTATGAAAGGGAGTGCCATCATTGATATGCCACCCATGATCTTATTCATGAGCCTATGTTGGGTCAGAAACAAAAACATAAGAGTAAGAAAGGAAAATCTAAGACAATTCCTTCAGAAAAAGAATTGGAGATCTTTGAAGGGGTGCAAAGTGCAAATAAAATTATAATTACTTGGTCAATTGCCTCAAAATTGACTTATGGAGATCTGATCAAACTTTTTGTGCTACTTCCCTGGCAGAAAGTGATGGCCACAGCAAACTATTCTATTTGCCAGAGGTCCTATTGACAATATGAAACACCATCCCTTATGAAATTAGAGGTTCATTGGTTTGAAGTAGGCTAGTTTCAATATGCCACCATAATTATGTATGTGAAGCATATTTTCAAGTACAGATTGAACAAGCTACTGACATTACTTCCAGACCTGGGTATCCCTGCCACTAAGTATGAATCCACTATAAGACAAGTCAAACTACTATGATTGCAAATGCCAGTTTGTCAGGTCATATGAATTCAGTGATTGTGGTGATATAATAGAGTTCATCTGTGACACTCAGAAGTGCAGCTGACGGTTCCACCAAAGAATATTATCAATGGGTGTGAAGTATGATACATTGAATCATTCCACCATGATTAAGTTATTTTTAGATGTATGGCAATGTAAACATCTGCATGATAAAAGGGCTATGAGAAGTTATCTGAGCCAAGAAATGAGGTAGTGACATGAGGAAGCTTGAAATTTGTCTAGAAAATAAAATACAGACTACTTTATTTGGTATTTGAAGTTATTCACAGTCTGGTGGTCATAGCATTGTCTTCATTTGTCTGGTTGGTTAAGGAAGTTTTATCTCAGGTCATCCAATTAGTAATCATGGAGTACTTGAGGATAAAAAGGCTCAGAACTTTTGCTTTCAAATTATATAGTAAGAATTCTGGAGAAATGTTCAGCTAAGGGTAATCTCTTGACAAAAGTGAACTTCTGGAACTATGGAAGAATGAAAGCCCATGAGGATTGTGGTTCCTAATCAAAAACAGGTGAGAGCTTTATTTAGGGGATATTAGCTTTCCCCTTACTCCTGTCATTCCAGACCAGGGTCTTGAAAGATAGAATAGTATGTATCCACCTCAAGTCCTACATGATGGAAAAGAGAATTGAACTGATATTAGATTGAAGGAATTTATGTATGTATGTATATATGTATTAATATACATATATATGTACATATCTATCTGTTTCTGTTTGTCCTTTATTTTCAAGAGGACCAATGATGTCTTGGGTTGATGTTTTGACTTCTCTATGAACTGGATTTAAATGAGGCAGTTGCACAGAGTCATTAGCCTCACTCTATCTTACAGTCATGCAAGTCCACTGGTAAGACAAAAAGCAAGTGACTGGTGATGGCCCAGGATGCAGTGGACGACCTTGGCTTCTTTGTTGTCTGACCGGGCTCTAAGTAATCCATAGTGGGAGTACTTCAGGGAAAAGCCTTTGCATGCTTGGGGTAGATAACCCCCTAACTCAAATGCTGAATTTAAGGCCTGTTGGTCACCATTTGTGACTGATGCTCACGATGGAGCTGCAGCTGAGGGTTTAGTGGCTCTAAAAATAGATGAGCAGCCCTAAAAAAACTCAGAAAGCCCACAACCAAAAGTTTTAGTCCTTAATACCTCATATTCCCCAATATGTATCACTGATGTATCTATCTAAATCTGTCTATATGTTTATAGATAGACAGCTAGATAAGAGAGGAATAAAAAAACCCAAGGAGAAGGGGAACTTTAAGGTTTGCAAAGTTCTTTACATATGCTATGTAATTTTTCTGTCTTCTTCCTGTCTATCTATCTATCATCTAAAATACAGTATAGATAATTTTAATTCAAGATTTTCTAAGTCACTGTGTGATCCATAGAAATTAGTTTCTATTTGATTTTGTCACCACTGAACCAGATGATTTCAAAAGTTTCCTTCAATTATCAGTATTTGATTCTATGCTCCCATGATTCTTTTATGGTGTGTGTAACATGATGATTACTGTACCATGGGACATGAACAATGGAAAGGCACCGAGAGTCTTGACTTATGTGAAAACTGAATCCCTGTGAAATAATTGTATGTATTCAAATTTGTACTATTCAAAGTTACAATCATAAAATATGGTAATTGTTTCCAATCCAGTGGAAACATGGTGTGCAAATTTATTTAATGTAGCCACTTCATGGGATTCATGGTTTACACTAACAGAGGCTTAGCTCTATGTGTAAGTTGAAGTTATTATATCAGATATCTACTATCTGTATGTTCTTATAAAATAGTAATAAACTCTTAATTTCATTAGAATAGGTAGGAAGTTCTATGAAAAATCAACAGGGACATGTCTTTTTTTGTAAAAGAGTAAGGTTATATCAGCACAATACTTGGAAATCAATATATTAGTTATATCTTTTAAATAAAATTATTATTATTTAACAAAAGAGAATCACCACATAAAATAATGGTCTCTTAGTATTTGAAGGGTAATCAGAAGACATCTAGTCCAATGTACACCCAAAAGGTCTTTCTGTTATTCAGATGTGTTCAGCTTGGGTTGTTGTTTGAAGATCTCCAGGAAGGAGCAACTGACTCCCTCCTAAATCAGTCCATTTCACTTTTGAATAGTTTGTTGGTAAACAGTGTTCCAGCCTAATATCAAACCTAAATTTGACTCTTTACAACTTGAAGACATTGTTTCCATTGACACCCTCTGTGACTGAAGAAAAAATCCCTTATCTCAAGGAACTTACATTCAACTGAGGGAGACATGTTAATACATACCTAGTAAACATATCTAAAGTAGTTATGGAGAGAGAGCATTAGAATTTGAAATAGGAGGGGAATCAAGAAAGGTTTTGTGCAAAAGATGATACCTGAGCTACATTTTGAAAGATAAGAAGGGTCCTTCTAGCCAGAAATGGGTCATAGAGCAAGGCCAATGCAACAACACATAGATAAGAAATCTAGTGCCATGTGTGATGGACAAAGAGAAGCCCTGTTTATCTGTAGCGTCAAATGGAGGAAGAGGAGCAGCATATAATGAGATTGAAAATGATGTTTATAAATTATATTTTATCCTAGTGTCAACAGAGAGCCACCGGAGTTTATTAACACTCAATAATGTAGTCAATATGTGCTTAAGGAAAACCACTTCGGTATCTATGTGAAAGATGGATTGGGACAGGGAGAAACTTAAGGCAGAGACCAAGTAGAAACTTATTGCAGTAGTCTAGGTGAGAAGTGATGAGAGCTTGAACAGAAGTGGTGGCTGAGTGAACAGAGAAGAGGAGGGTCATATGTGAGAGATGTTATGGCAATAGAAATGACAAATATAGCAAATGATTGGACACATGAAATAAGGGATAGTGAGGAGTCATGGATAATAATGTTTATGAACTTGGAAGACAAAAAGTCGCTTGAACTCTCCGGTCCTCAGTTTCCTCTTATATAAAATGAGACATCAGGCTAGATGGACCGTAAAATCTTTCTGAGTTCTAAATCTATAATATAATGATATCATGACCTGTCTTGGTTCCTCTCATCAGGTCATTCTTCAGAAAAACAATATCCTATCACCCACAAACACATATTTGTGACAATCAGAGGAAGACTAATTAGGCAGAATTAAGCTAGGCTTTTAGTCCTTTTAATTGTCACTGAGGGAACACTCTAGATCTATCAAAAATAAATATCTAAATAGAACATAAATGATGGAGGAACAACGTGAAGTTACTGAATTTGCTTCAGATGGTAGAATCACAAAAGCAAGATGACTTAGATGAATCCAAGAATCACTACTGATAGAAGGTAGGCAGGAAACTATATTTTGGAAGTCTGAGAGAAATGACAATGCCCAGGGATTTTAAAACAAATGTTTACTGAGAACTTACTGAGAGCCATAAGATGAAGCCTATGATTCCAGTTTTATAGGGAGGTATCAAATAAGGGTTTTTTAAGGTTGGGGAGAATTTATAGGGAAAAAAATATGGGACAAAAATTATATGGATAATATAAAGCTGCAGGTTAGATTTAGGTATTGACTGGGCCTGTTAAGAAGATTGTAGGTACATTCCAGTTTTCATGATGTGCCTCACCCCACTCTGCTTCTGTGGTATCCTCAAAAAAACCTCTGTATTTTGCCTTCCTCCACTTCCCTTTCATAACATTATGTCATGTCTTTTTTCCAAAACGTTTTTCTAAAGATTTCCATTTTTAAATTTCTGGTACCCCTGCTTCTGCTCTTTCCCTAGAATCTTTATTTAAATTCTTCCTGCCCAATCAATGTCTAATTGCCCATTACTTTAAAAGCAGAAAATCATTTAAAGATATTTTAAATGAAACTAAATTCCAACTAAAATTATGGTTCCCTTCTTCATAATTACATGTCCATGTGATATAAGACAACTCAGGTATGTATGCTAAAAAGAAGAAGAGGATCAACTAAGATTCTGGAATTTGAAATATCCCTGATTTCAAAGGAGAAGGAGAATTCTCACCTGCATCATTGATCCATTTCCTCCTCTTTCCAGACCTGTATATCATTATTGTTGAGATTAGAATTCTGTATCCTGATCATCTGGATCTCTGCTATTAACTCTAAGATGACTACAATCCCCATGGATCTTTGTCCACTCTTTCTTCCTTTTCTCACTCCTTACCTTCCAATCCCATGTTTCAAGATAAGTACTTTCACATAAAGTGAAATGTGCATGTAACAAAAGGTCTACTTGATCGTTTTCTCTGGGTTTGTCTGTTCTATGGAAATTCTCAAGTCCTGGAAAGTAGATGCAATGGAATATTTCAGCTACCAACATCACAATTGGTCCCATAGAACTCTAAGTATCCCTAGTCAACTCTGATATTCTGGGATTTTAATATTGCAATGTGACTATAACTGAAAGATCTGTATCAGAGGGTTGAGGGTTCTGTTGGTGGTGAACTTAAGTTAAATAAATGTATGGTTTGGGAGTAATTTGAGAGGAAAATGGAGTATTTTGGGACAGATTTGGAAATATATATATATATATTTCTTCCAAAGAAAACTGAAATTTAAAATGCCCTTTTAGTAAAAACAGTGTGAAAATTTATTGAAGAATAAGTTCCCATGGTAAAATATTCTTTCACATATAACTTCATTCCATATGAAACCAGAAAAATAGAAACATATAAGGTATTTTTCCACTTCTTTGGTGAAATGCCTAAATGCAAAATTCTTCAATTTCTTTATTCTTTCTAAAACCTCTTTATTTTCCCATACCACTATCTCCATGGATGTTCTTAAGAATAAATTATGTCATTTTTCTGTTAAAAGTATGTAATTGCTCCTTATTGCTCCCAACTACTGTGGATAGATTACTGGACCTGAAGTTAGGAATATCTTAGTTCAGATCTGGTCTCGGACATTAGCTATATGACACTGAACAAGTCACTTAATTTCTCTGCCTCACTTTTCTCTATAAAAAAGGAATAATAATTGCACCTACATTCCAAGGTTGTTTTGAGGATAAAATGAGATAATGCTTTAAAAGAATTTTCCAAATTTTAAAGCTCTATATAAAAAAAAAACAAAACTAGTTAATATAATCATTACCAAATTGATTTCAAATTCCTCTATCTGAAGTGATTCAAAGTATTCAAGGACCTTCAAAATCCATCATGTTTCCCAGCTTCATCTCAAATTAGTCTCCTTAATGGACTCTGTTATGCTCATAAAATTGGATGACTTTGCTCTTTGAGAATGTCCTGTATTTTCCTAGTACAAAGATTTTGCTCACACTGGCTTTTTGGTTTGTTTCCTTTTTTTTTCTTTTTGAGAGTGGGTCTCTGCCTCACTTGGGTTTGAAGTACAGTAGAGTCACAGGTCTGATGTCATTGCTGATCATCATGGAAAGTTTGACTCATTCTGTTGCTGACTAGCACCAGTTTACCACTGTGTAGGCAGCCTGGTGGGCCCCTATTCCTGGGAAATTAATATATAGATAACAGGCTTAGTATAGAAATCCTGCCAACTTTAACCCTACCACAGTTCAAAAGTCTTAACCTCAAAAGATACACCAGCCTCAGAGTCCCTGGGAACAGAGATTATAGGCAAGCACCACCATTCCAGGCCTCATGTGGTTGCCTCAACTTGAAATGTCTTTGCCTCCAATCTTTTCCTGTTATTCCATCCTTCAAAGATCAGTTCAAATGGCATTGCCTTTCTAAAGCTCTTCCTCATGCTTTCCTTGGTAATAACCATCTCCCTCAGAAATCACTGAAGTCTCTGATTAGTAATGAAATAACTAAAATTAAAACTATCTACAGGGCTTTCTTACCCAAGGATAGTCTATAAGCTCCTTGAGGGTATTTGCCATGTCTTATCTAAGTTTCTACCTCTATAATATCCAGCATAGTGCAAACATTTTGTTTAAGAAATGTTTGTTGTGTTGTATTGACTGTCCTTATAACGGACACCTAGAGTTTGATAATATTGAGGAGGAGGAGAAGGATACTTACTCCATTTTTAAATTGTTCTCTCTGCCTTCCTCCCCTGTACTCAAAAAAAAGAAATGTTTCCATGGTTTCAAAAGTAGTGCTTTATTATAATAAACTACTATAAAACCTAATTAATTATAAGCAGGCATATCTTTTATTCTGTAGAGGCAATAAGCTTTACAAAAAAACAAAACAAAAAAAAATTAAACCTCATTGTAATGTGGTCCCATAGCAAGGGCCTGTAATCAAAATCACAGTACTTCAGAGTTGGTAGGGAGCTCAGAAACCATCACTAATCCTTATCATAAAAGGAATCACATATATAACGTTGTCAAGAATTCATCTTCTCTTATATTGATGATATCTATTGAGAGAGAATCAATAATCTGACTAGATGGTTCATCCCACTTGTAGAGATAGGAGGATAGGGATAGGGACTATATCTGTGATGTCATTGGTGTGGTTGATTTCCAAATGAAGAAATTGTTTTTGCCAATATAATATGGAAACTTCTCTGCAGTTTATAATCTTTGTTATGCAGAATGGCGGGAAGTTAAATAATTAGTCCAGAGCAACACAGCCAGTACCAGACAGAGGCAGAATACAGGTCTTTTTGGACCTAAGGCCAACTTTCTGTTGCCTACATGTTGATGCTTCCACCTATGGTTAATGATGATTATTAGAAAATTTTACTGATATCAAGCCTAAGTTTGCTTCTTTGTAATTTCCACTCACTGTTCCAATTCTATTTTCTAAGATGAACAAGTCTAAACCACCATAGACATGATAGTCCTTTAAATTCTTGAAGATAGTTATCATAATCTTCTTTCCACTCCCATAAACCTTTTTCAAGGTAAATATTCTTAATTCTGGCAGAGTCAAGATGGTGGAGTAGAAAGACACATATACTCTAGCACTTCCCCCCACAACCCACAAAATACTTGTAAAAAATGACTCTCAATAAATTCTAGAGTAACAGAAGCCAAAGAACAACAGAGTGAAAGAGGTTTTCCAGCCAAAGGTATCCTGGAAGGCCAGCAGGAAATGTCTATCTCATGGGATACTGAGCAGAGTGGAGCCCAGCCCTGCCTGCACGGCACTGGGAGGAACAGGATCTTAACAGATCTACAGGACAGAATTCCCAGCAGGGATGGTTCCAGGTCCCTCTACTCACAAGCAACAAAGAAAACTCCAAAGGTTAATGTGGGAGGGCTTTCCCAGCTGGGTGAGAGGGAAGCAGGGTCAATCCAGCAGAGGTAGCAGCAACAACAGCAGCAGCAGGTGCAGAGTGACTACAGTGGCCATGGAAGCAGCCTGTGTCCATTGTCCAGGCAGCTCAGCTTAAAGCCTCTGGGGGAACTGAGTAGCTGATCTGAACCTCAGCTCTCAGTGGAGGCCCCGCCCCCACTCAAAGCCCCTGGAGGAATTGAGCAGCTGATCTGCATCTCAGTCTTAAGCACTGTGATTGGGGGAGAAAGAGCACTAGGACACTCCTCTTGACAAAGGATTCAGAAGTCAAGTAACTGGCAGGGAAAACATCCAAAAAATGGAAAAAAATAACCGCATAGAAGGCTATTTCTTGATGAACAGGAATCTTCTTCCATCCTTTGAGAGGAGGAAGAACAAGACACATGGTCAGAGGAAGTCAAGATTTTTGACTCCAGGACTTAAAAAATGAATATGAAATGGGTTCAAGCCATAGAAAAACTTGAAAAGTGAGTCAGCAGCTTGTTAAAGGAGAAGCAAAAAAGGTTGAGGAAAATAACCCCTTTAAAAAGAGCCTTTTTGGAAATTGGAAAAAGAGGTCCAAAAAGTCAGTGAGAAGAAAGAGGCTTTAGAAATCAGAATTATCCAAATGAAAAAGGAAGTTCAAAAGCTCACTGAAGAAAATAATTGTTTAAAAGCAAGACTGGAATTCAGGGAAGCTAATGACTATGAGATAAACCAAGAAGTTAAAAAACAAAATCAAAATGTTGAAAAAAATAGAAGATAACGTGAAACATCTCATTGGAAAAACAACTGACCTGTAAAATAGATCCAGGAGAGATAGTTTAAAATTTATGGGACTACCTGAAAGTCATGATGAAAAAAGAGCCTAGACATTATATTTCATGAAATTATCAAGGAACACTGCCCTGACATTCTACAACCAGAGGGCAAAATCAATATTGAAAGAATCCACCAATCACCTCCTGAAAGAAACCTCAAAAGAGAAACTCCTAGGAATATTGTGGCCAAATTTCAGAGTTTCCAGGTAAAGAAGAAAATAATGCAAGCAATTAGAAAGAAACAATTCAATTACTATGGAAATATAATCAGGATAACACAGGATCTGGTAGCTTCTATATTAAAGGATAAAAGGACTTGGAATAGGATATTCCAGAAGTCAAAGGAAGTGGGATTAAAACCAAGAATCACTTACTCAGTAAAACTGAGTATAATACTTCAAGGGAAAAAAAGGTCATTCAATAATATAGAGGATTTTCATGCATTCATGATAAAAAGACCAGAACTGAAGAGAAAATTTGACTTTCAAATATAAGAATCAAGAAAAGCATGTAAAGGTAAACAAGAAAGAGAAATCATAAAGGATTTTCTAAAGCTGAACTGTTTTCACTCCTACCTGGAAAGATAATATTTATAACTCTTGAAATATTTCTTAGTATTTGGGTAGGTGGAGGGATTGTACACACACACAGACACATATTGGGTAGAGGTTGAATTGAATCAGAAGAGATGATATCCATAAAAAAGTAAACTAAGGGGTGAGAGAGGAAAATATTAAGAGGAGAAAGGGAGAAATGGAATGGGGCAAGCTATCACTCATAAAAGACATAAGAAAAATATTATTCAATGGAGGAGAAAAGGGAGGAGATGGGAGGGTAAAAGTGAAGTTTACTCTCTTCACATATGACTTAAGGAGGGAATAATATGCTCCCTAAATTTGGTATGAAAATCTATCTTACACTACAGGAAAGTAGGGGAGAAGGGGACAAGTGGGGTGAGGGGGATGATAGAAGGGAGGGCAAATAGGAGAAGGGAACAAGTAGAAGTAAACACTTTTGGGAAGGAACAAGGTCAAATGAGAGAATAGAAAAAAAGCAGGTAGGTAGGATGGTAGGTAGGAGGAGGGCTATATAGTTGGTCTTACACAGCATGACTATTTTAGAAGTCTTTTGCAAAATGACACATATATAGCCTGTATTGAATTGCTTGCCTTGTCAGTGGGGATGGGTAGGGAGGGAAGGAGAGAGAGAAATTGGAATTCAAAGTATTAGAAACAAATGTTGAGAATTATTATTTCATATAACTGAGAAATAAGAAATACAGATAATGGGGTACAGAAATTTATCTTGCCGTACAAGAAAAGAGAGAAGATGGGGCAAGGGAAGGGTGGGGTGTGATAGAAGGGAGGGCACATTGAGGGAAAGGGTAATTAGAATGCAAAGCATTATAGGGTGTGGGGAGAGGAGAGATGGAGAGAAAAATTGGAAGTCAAAATTTTGCGGAAATGAATGTTGAAATCTAAAAATAAATAAAAAGAAATTAAAAAAAGAAAAAAAAAGAATTTGCATGCTATGCCATTTGGGTCATATATGTTAATTACTGCTGTTAATTCATTGTCTATGGCTTGGCTAGATTTTTCTACATCTGTATGTAGCCCATTAAAGTCTATTACTATTCTAATTTTACTATTTCTTCCAATTTAATTCAATTTTTCTTTAAGTATTTTGATCCCGTGGTATGAGATGCATGTGTTCATTAAGTATTTATGTTGATTCATTAACTGTGATGCCTTTAAGGGTAACATAATTCCACGCTTATCTCTTTTTATCATCTTTATAGCTTATGACCTCATTTTAAATTATAATTGCTACACCAGATTTTTTGAGTTCTGAATGTAATAGATTTTACTTCAGCCCCTTATTTATTGATATGTTAATCTTTGTATTTCAGAGCCCCTTTGTATTTCCAGCTCCTTGTTTATTCATATTCGTGTGTTTCTTATAAATAATAAAGTACAAAGATTCACAAAAATATATTCTTAATTGCTCCAACCAAATTACATATTTTTGCCTCTTCTCTATAAATTATACAAGAAAGCGCACTTAAATTTCTATAGCCTTCCTGAAGGTATTTTAGAGTTTCTGAATATTAAAAATAAGTCTATTAATTATTATAGCCAATATTCAATTAATTGATGGTCAGTGGCTTCTCTCTGTAACTAAAGTCAAAAAAATGCAAGGTCTTGGATCATCTTAAATGCTTCCTTCCATCCTCCTGAAAGCACATTATTGGCCCTTCTCCTGATAAGAAAAAGGCAACATGAATTGGTAGATAGTTAATGAAGAGATGGGTTAAGAACTCTAGGCCGCTTCTCATTACTTCATTGTCAAGCAGTTAAGGTCAGCTGAGAAATGAGACTTGGTCATGAGTTTTGAACCCTCTCTAGCAATCTGCACACTTTGATCATTTTCTTTCTGTTTTTGTTTCTCCTTCATGATCCAGGCTACTCCAAACTCTAAGAACATAAACTTATCCTCTCCATGAAGTGATCAGACTAGAACTGTGTGCTGTTTGTTGAGTAATCAGAAGTCAAGTTTCCAGTTAGGTGGGAGCCAGTCCAACCAAGTTAAGCAGCAGATATCTTGAAAAGACACTTAATGATATGACATTCTTTAGCTAGAAATTGTGAAGGGAGGGTCTTCTCTTTTAAGCTAGTATAAGAGATGGCCTTTTGACAGAGAAGGGAATATCACAAATTGATGTTAATAATCAGTATATTTTTGGTTGCCCTTTGAGTAATCAACCATTTTGATGCTTTGGAAATTATGATATTCCATTATGTGCATCTATATAGCATTTTGGGAAGAATATTCATATATAAAATTTGTTTCATGTTTATGAGAGAGTACCTTGAGACCACTGAAAACACTAAATAATTTCCTATATGCAATATAGCTTGCTTTTCCCCCATTAAGATTCATTTCATACTCTAGCCAACTGTCCATACATGTCTAAAATACATAGGGAATACTGTTCTCATGCTGGGCAATTGGCAGTCATCCTGACCTATGTTTTGGACTCTGGTAATTCCGGAGGTAAAGGTGGAACTAATGACTTTGCACAGCTCAGCCTCACTTTAATCCAATTCACTTGCAAGTCAAGCTATCACTCTCTTGATATCATTGTTTCTCTGAGAATGAAGGATGAACAATAATCCATGAGTAGTTATAGCTGCTCCCTTGGGGGATCCAATAGGCCAGTTCCAGTTGACAATGCTGCCATTTTTCCTTCTCTTCTTTCCTCTTCCACTTCCTCCTCGCTCTTCTTCCTTTGTCCACATGGAGAGTCACACTCTTACATGTGAGCCCTCTGTCTAAAGGAATCTAAATTTTGATTATTCATACTTCACAAGATATGTTGGGGTTTTTCTTCCCTACTTATTTATTCTTTCAATTTTGTTTTAAACTTAGACAATGAACTTTTGTCGCATATAGTTTTCATTTATGATTTCTTGAAATATAGTTCTGCAAAACCAGGTTTTGATAAGGTCCATTGAGATTCAAATGGAGTTACTTGACTATGTCTTTAAATCCAAATCACTTTGGTTCTCAGCTCTCACTGATTAGTAAATAATACACCTCAGCCCAAGCCTCAGTTGCTCATGGTTTGAATTTTTATGACTTACACTGAGTATAAATAGTGATTATTTCTGTTCTGACCAGAAACTCTGAGAGTCTTCCCCTCCATGACTGATTCTTTTTTGAAGGAAAAGTATACCATCTTTTAGTTCAATTATTACCTAGTCTTTGACTAATGAATGGATGTTACCTCAGACATACTGAGATCTGGGAAAAACTTAAGCTTAAAGCTTCAAAAGACTAAGGTCATCCATTCTGTTCTAGGCCATCTCCACTTATCCTGACCTAAGTCTTGTCACTAGATTTTGATGACTTTGAGGAGAGAGTGGAGCTGAAGATTTTACAAAGTTCTGACTCACCAAGGATGAACAAAGAAGCCCAAGATATACAGATATAGAACAAGAGATGGAGAAATGCCAAACAGACAGTGGGATGTTGGAGAGAGAGTCTGAATTTAAGACAGAAAGGTCTGGAATCCAGTCTTGTCTCTGAACATGTTTGTTGTATGACCTTGGACAAGTTTTTGATCTCCCTGTATTGCCAGGCATCTCTCTAAGGTTATCAGTTGTAGAAGAATGTTCTTTCTTTATTGGTAAAGGAAGATTCAATACTGGAGTTCTGCATAGAGCTGAAAACACAGATCTAACCTTTCCAATGTATGTAGTTATAGATATATCTATAGTTACAGAGAGGCATAGATATAAATCCAGCTCTAAATTAATTCATTGAGATGCCTCAATTTTACTTTTTAGTAAAAATTTATGATTTGGTAAAAACACTCAGTTTTACTTTTTAGACTGCACAACAAAACAGTCTTGGCCAATTTTTCACTGTGTGAATTATTACATCAGTCTTTTGATGTGGTTATGGATGTCATGGAAAAATTCATGAAATATTCTGAGACATTGTAATCAGCACTGTGTCATCATCAAGAGGAGTACATGAAGCATCTCACTACTTACAGGATAGCTTTATTTCATTTGAACTCTGTGATGGACCTTCTTTATGATAGTGGTGGACTCTTTGCTGATCTAACATCTCCCTGATTTACATCCTGTTTGTAATTGATAATTAAAGGATAGTGGAACAAAAATATTTCAATGTTATTCAATATCAGGGAATCTTCTATCATTCTAGCATATGCATGGGAGATGCTTTTTTATGTTAGGAGTAGGACCTAGGGGAGTAAAACACAAGTTACTTATTTTGAAGGCCTTTGTGATCTAATTGTAAGAGGACAGAAAATTACATGAAGATTAATAGTATAATGTAGCATTTGCTGATGTGTTTAATGAATTACACAGACAATAAATAATTCAGAAGTTGGGAGGAGGGAATAATCTCTGCTAGAGTAAGCTTCATGGAAAGCCTGTAGACACTGTGTGGTATAATGGAAGAATGCCATTTGTAACCAGATGGCCTCAATCCAAATCTCTATTATTGATTAGTTTTATTAACATGAGATGATCATCTTTCCTTCTTGTGTTTAAGTTTCACAACTGTAATTATAACTTGCATTTATGTAGCACTTTTACAAAATTCTTTACAAATTTTTTTTTTACATTTTAGTCTGACAGCAATTCTGGGAAGTAGATACATTCATTTGAACTGCTATCTTAAAGATGAAAGAACTGAGGGAGGCAGAGTTTAAGTGCCTTGCTCAAGCTCACATGGGTGATAATTTTTGGAAGTCAGATTAAATTCTGGTCTTCTTAATTCTAGGTCTATCACTTTATTCCTTTCATCATCTTCTTTTTCCACTAAAGTCCTTTTCTGGTAAGTAATTAAAGTGTGGAAAGAAGATCATGAATTATTTAAGACTATGTCCACAGAATGGAAATCCTGGGAGTTCTTAACAAAGATGGAAGAATTTTGGTTATGGGACAAACAAAAGATTGAGAACTAAACTAAAAATCAGTGATGAGCAAAGTTAATTATCAGATATATGGTCATCAAGGTAGGTTTATTTTGTTTATTTGTTCTCTTTAACTCATGAAGACCATACACAAACTCATAGAGGAACTGTGATCTACATGGTAGGAAGATCACAATAATGATATCATGAAGTCAGTAATACTTGCAGCTATTATCATCATAGCATTGTCATGGGAATCATGATATGATATTTGTAAAGCTTATGTAGAGATATCAAGTTTAAGTTGTAGGGTAGAACGTGAGTTTACCATCTGCAACGGGATTTGGCAAAGGTGACTAGATGTTTTTTTTTTTAATAAAAATTTATTTATTTAACTTTTTACATTCATTTTCACAAAATTTTGGGTTCCAAATTTTCTCCACTTTTCTCCCCTCCCCACACCCCAATACACCGAGCATTCTAATTTTACCTATCACCAATCTGCCCTCTCTTCTATCATCCCTCCCTTCTCTTGTCCCCATCTTCTCTTTTGCCCTGTAGGGCCAGATGACTTTCTATTCCTCATTAACTGCATGTCTTATTTCCTAGTAGCAACAACAATACTAAACAGTTGTTCCTAAAACTTTGAGTTCCAAATTCTCCCCATCCCTCCCTCCCCACCCATTCCCTTTGGGAAGGCAGGCAATTCAATATAGGCCCTATCTGTGTAGTTTTGCAAATGACTTCCATAATAGTGGTGTTGTGTAAGACTAACTGTATTTCCCTCCATCCTATCCTGCCCCCCATTGTTTCTATTCTGTCTTTTGATCCTGTCCCTCCCCGAGTGTTGACTTCAAATTGCTCCCTCCTCCCATTGCCCTCCCTTCCATTATCCCACCCCCTTGCTTATCTCCTTCTCCCCCACTTTCTTGTATTGTAAGACAGGTTTTCATAGAAAAATCAGTGTGCATTTTATTCCTTCCTTTAGTCGAATGTGATGAGGGTAAACTTCAAGTTTGTTTTTCTCAGCTCTCCTCTTTTTCCCTCCACTAAAAAGTCTCCTGCTTGCCTCTTGAATGACATATAATTTACCCCATGCCATTTCACCCTCTTTCCTCCCACTACATTTCTCTCTCACCATTTACCTTAATTTCTTTTAAGATATGGTCCCATTCTATTCAATTCACTCTGTGCTCTCTGTCTCTGCGTGTGCATGCATGTGTGTATGTGTGTGCATGCACGTGTGTACGTGTGTGTGTGTGTGTGTGTGTGTGTGTTTGTGTGATACCACCAACTACCCAGACACTGAAAAGTTTTAAGAGTTACAAATATTGTCTTTCCATGTAGGAATGTAAACAGTTCACTTTTGGTAAATCCCTTATAACTTCTCTTTGCTGTTTACTTTTTCATGCTTCTTCTCATTCTTGTGTTTGAAAGTCAAATTTTCTTTTCAGCTCTGGTCTTTTCATCAAGAATGCTTGAAAGTCCTCTGTTTCATTGAAACACCATATTTTCCCCTGAAGTATTATACTCAGTTTTGCTGGGTAGGTGATTCTTGGTTTGAGTCCTAGTTCCTTTGACTTCTGGAATATTCTATTCCACGCCCTTCCATCCCTTAATGTAGAAGCTGCTAGATCTTGAGTTATCCTGATTGTATTTCCACAATACTGGAATTGTTTCTTTATAGCTGCTTGCAAGATTTTCTCCTTGACCTGGGAGTTCTGGAATTTGACTAGATGTTTATTCCAGGATAATAGATTTAAAAGATACTGAAAATACTTGTAGCCTTTCATCATTGGAGGAATAATAGGTTTATGTATCTAATTAGCAAGAGAAATTAATAGGATGCCTATGTCCTATAAGATCATAGATTTAAAGAGAGATGAAACTTTAGAAGTCATCTTGTGCAAACTTCTTATTTTATTGATGTGGAAATTGAGGCACAGAGAGGTAAAATGACTTGCCCAGTGTCACACAATTCTTTAAATGTCTTAAGTGATTTGATCTTAGGCCTTCAAAGTTCAATGCCTTTCCACTACACGACATTACTTCTTCCTTTCCAATTCTGATGGTTACTATATTCCTTGAATGACTTTGAGAAAATAAATCTCTCTGAGACTCAGTTTGATCATTGGTAAAATCACAGTATATGACCAATAATTCCCTGTCTAGCTTCAGAGTTAATATGTAATGATCTTACAATCCTGTGCTCCTCATGCTGAATTGTTATTCAGTGGTTGTATACCAAGTGAACTTCCATCCTTCCCTCCAGTGGACTCTGCTCACAGGAGATTGTATATATTTGAGAAGTGTAACTGAGGGCTTGATTCTTTCCTGAAGATGTTGTCTCAAGTGTAATATAACACACACAAACATGCACACATGCTGACCTATGCCCACATCCTTCTTTAAGAATCTTTAGCTCAGTGACCTGGTCACTTTGTGGTAGAACCAAGACTAGAAAATAATAAAAAAAAAGATTCCAAGTTGGTTTCCTTTGTATATGTACCTCTGATAAATAATATGCCAATTATGTCTATTCTGTGGACCTGAAAAGAGAGATGGCACTCACAGAGTAAAGTGGTTAGCTAGAATTTGAAGCCACATATTAACTTTGTAAAGACAGATGGGAAGGATTCATTAAGTTATGTCAAAACATCTATACAGCTGAGTATATCAGTGCCCTCACTAACTTATCCATTTGGTGCTTATTACATTTCCAGATATTTTATGAAAATTTGTCTTTGGGTAATGCAAGGAAGATACATTAGTCTCCACTATATTGTAGCAAAGTGTCAGAAATAAATACGTTACCTAGCTATGTGTGAGGGTAGAATCTGAAGCTTTTTTTCCTTTTTCCTCCTTTTTATTTCATGAAGGAAAATAAAGCATATTCATTCACAAACTATGTGGAATTTCACTTTTCCCATTTGAATCATTCGTCCAGAATGAATCTTCCTTCACAGGGACTGATGTCATACTTTAGTCTTGATAAATAACATTGATCTTGATAAATTGTCTTGGTTAGACAGCTTATGGCAATGCATAATCAGTGGGAAAATAATATATGGTAAAGTGCATGCCACTCCCCCTGAACAGAGTAAGCTAGTATTTTAACTCCACAGCTGCTGTCAAGAACAATCGTTTGATAGTTGTAAGGAAGCATCATTCTTGAAATTCAGCAATAGCATAGCATGCCTGGCTTGAGGATGAGCCTGATAGCCACGAATGCTTTCTTCCTTTCCTGTTTAGATTTGGGCTTGAATGGAACACTTCTGACTTTATCTGCAATAAAGAATCTAAGAAACTTCTCTTTCAGAAAAAAAAAAATAACAGTTCTAGGCCTTCTCCCCTTATCTCCTCCAACCCTTTCCCTTTCCCCCTTTCTCTTGTTCCTTCTCCTCTTTGCTTCCCTCCCTTCTCCCTTCCTCCCATTCCTCCCCCATCCCCATCCTTCCTTCCATCCTCTTTCCTTCCTCCCTTCCCTGGCCTAGACAATGCTGGTGAAGATGACCAAGGAGGCCACAGAGCCTACTGAGGTGGACATCATGGCAATGTGCCTGGACATATTCTCCAAAATGAGCACATACCTGATAGGGGAGCTGACAGCCACCATTGAAGACTATAAATATCTGGAAAATATGAACAAACTGACTAGCTTTAAGTATCTAGAAATAAAAGATATTGCAGTAAACATAAATAGAAACCTGAAGGAGTTAAACCAGAAATATACAGCACTTCAGATCAGATCTTTTTAATTGAGGATCGGGAAGCAGCTCTTGAGCAGGCAGTCTACAAATTCAAGACATATTCAAAGAAACTAGAAGCTAAGTACAAGAGGTTGGAAAGGTGATGGAAGACTTCTTTAGCACAAAGACTTGAACTACAAGATCTGAAATAAATGGAATGGAACTTATCACTACACTTCAGTTCCTAAAAGGAAGTAGTGCTGCTGATCCAAGGAGAATCCCAGTCCCCACCTTTGGTTGGATGTATAACTTTGGCCACCCCCTGATGTTTTCTTAAATCTGTACCCCCTGGAACCTCATCTTATGTGCTTCATTGTGTGCCCTGGACCAAGGCTCAGAAATCAGGATCAACCCCATCTAGAGCAGACACAAAAGAGAGGTTCTCACCTTTCTGTCTCCTCCCTTCTTCCTTTTCTGCTAAGGCTCCTCCCACTCCCTACGTAACCTGTTCTTGAACTTAAGTAATAAATGATGACTTATAAAAAGAAAAAAACAAAAAGAACATGTTTAAATCCTCTTTCATGTGACTACTCTTCTAAATCTTAAAGATAGTGATTCCATCTCCTCAAAATCTTTTCTAGAATAAACATCCCCAATTACTTCACTTAATCTTTATATAACATATAAAGGTACTATCCTTCAAATGAGCTCTGATTACTCACTTGTCATCTTACAGCGTGCTATTCTAAAGTTAATATTATACTCAATATAAGGACTTATCAGGGCACAATACAGTGGTATTATCATTTACTTAAGCAGATAGGTAGCACAGTAGATAGAGCTCTCAACCAGGCGTCAGGAAGACCTGAGTTTAAATCCAGTCTTGGATGCTTACTAGCTGTGTGATCTTAGTCAAGTCACAACCTCAATTTCCCTCAGTTTCATCAACTATAAAACAGAGATAATTATGTCACCTTCCTTACAGGTTGTTATGAAAATCAAATGAGATATTTGAAAAGTATTTAGCATAGTACCTGGCACAAAATAGCAATATATAAATACTTATTCACTTCCCCTCACCCCTGCACCTAATCCTACACAGTATGTTTTACGTAAAGCAGCCTAAGACTGCATTAACTTTTTAGGGCTAACACTTTATGCCATTGGCATGTATTGAGGACTGAGTTAGAAACAGTTTTTTCCTTCCAAGTTACTGTGTGTTCCTATTCTTATCATATACTTATAAAGTTCTTTTTAATAAAAGTATAAGACATTAAATAAATTACTACAAAATTTCATTTCATTAGAATATTCTTGAGGAGAAGCCAAGATGGCGGAGTAGAAAGACTCACATATGCTAGCTCCGAACCCACAGTCCATAAATTACCTGTAAAAAGAACTCCCAATGGGTTCTAGAGCAGTGGAAGGTGCGCAACAATGGAGTGGAGGAGATTTCTGTTCCAGAGAGCCCTGAAAAACCTACCCTGAAGGTCCAACGGGCACCAGACGTGGAGCAGAGGTGAACAGGCTTCAGAGTCGGAACCTCCGGCAGCCACAGCAAAGGTCCCTCCACCCACAGGCGCACAGGTCAATGAGAGAGACTTCTGGACTGGCCAAGAGAGGAGCAAGGTGTCTCCTTGGCTCAGGCCCCCTCGAGAGGAAGTGGTGGGGGAGGTGATGGACAGGAACTCCCAGAGCAGACGGGAAATCTGGTCCATTACTGAAGGTCTCTGAATAAACCCCCAGAGGGAACTGAGCCTGGGAAGTGGCCCTGCCCCCACCTGAGCAGCAGTACTTAATCTCTCACTGAATAGCAGCCCCACCCCCTGCTGAAAGTCCTGAGGCTGGGGAACAGCATTTGAATCTCAGACCCCAAGCACTAGCTGGGCAGATCTAGGCAAGGGTGGAGAGGAATCTCAGAAGTCAAGTAACTGGCTGGGAAAATGCCCAGAAAAGGGAAGAAAAATAAGACCATAGAAGGTTACTTTCTTGGTGAACAGATGTTTCCTCCTTTCCTTTCTGATGAGGAAGAACAATGCTTACCATCAGGGAAAGACATAGAAGTCAAGGCCTCTGTATCTCAAACATCCAGAATAAATATCCAATGGGCTCAGACCATGGAAGAGCTCAAAAAGGATTTTGAAAATCAAGTTAGACAGGTGGAGGAAAAACTGGGAAGAGAAATGAGAGAGATGCAAGAAAAGCATGAAAAATGGGTCAATACCTTCCTAAAGGAGACCCCAAAAAATGCTGAAGAAAATAACATCTTGAAAAATAGGCTAACTCAATTGGCAAAAGAGTTAAGCCAATGAGGAGAAGAACACTTTCAAAAGCAGAATTAGCCAAATGGAAAAAGAGGTTCAAAAGCTCACTGAAGAAAATAGTTCTCTCAAAATTAGAATAGAATATTCTTAATGTTTTAACCTTCTATAGCTCCAATGCAATATTCACAGTGCCTATGGTGGCTATGAATATGCTGGCATAGTTCTAAATCACAAAGTATAACAGAGTCTCCATATGGAAGACAGAACTCAAACATTTATTCAAACATCAGAAAGCCAAATCCCAACACCAGAAAACCAAATCCCTCATAGTAACAAAGAAATCCATCATAGTAACCAAGAACTCTGTACATATTATCAGACTTTCTCACAAACAAACACCCTCAGGCAAAATGCCCTTCTCTTACCCACTGTCAACTGCCTGCTTCCTCTCTCTCTCTCCAAGATCTGACTAGTTTCACCAGCTTCCTTGAAGCTGTGCTCTAGTTTCACCTTTCCTGCTCCACCCCTTCCTATTCCACCCATTCAGCAAGCTCCTCCCCACAGGCTTCATATTACTCCAACTCATGGAACTTAATTTTCCATATGACTTAATCAGGGATTAATGTATGCGAAAGATCTTCCCATTCCATTAAAAATACATTAATCCCATGAAAAATACATTAACTACACCTTTGAAGGTCATTTTGAATCATAACTTCAATCAAATGGGTTAGTTATTGCTCTCAGTTTATATCATCTACTAATTAGATAAAGCATATAAACTATGTCCTTATCCAAACTATTTATGAAAATGTTAAGCAACTTGATTCATAATATTTCCCCACAGCTCCTGGAGATTCACTCAGGTTAGTATTAAATCATTAATGACTAAGTACTCTTTGAACAGCTAGTAGCACACTGCAGAGTGCTGGACCTCAAGTGAGGAAGACTCATTTTCCTGAGTTCAAATTCAGTCTCAGATAGTTACTAGCTGTATGACCCTGGGGAAGTCACTGAACTCTGTTTGCCTCAGTTTCCTTACTTATAAAATGAGTTGAAGAAGGAAATGGAAAACTACTCCAATATCTTTACTAAGAAAAACCCAAATGAGGTTATAAAGAGTCAAACACAACTGAAAATGACTGAAGAACTCATTGAACTTGATAATTCAACCAGTTGTGAACCCAATTAAGGATAGTATCACCTAACCCACATTTATTCCCAACCAAAAGAATAGCAGGAGAGACTTTGTACAGACAACACTTAGTTAAAATTTGGCAAAGCTATAACTACACTACTCCACTGACCAACTAGCTCAGTTACCTTGTCAAAAAAGCATGTAAGGTTAGTCTGGACTGACCTGCTCTGGAGGAAACTAACCTGGAGCTTTCTCATTACTTATTTCTTTCCTAGATGTCCATTCACCAATGCTTTAAGACTGTGTTTCAGGAAAAATAAGAATGTAATGAGGGAAAAAAAGGAACAAAGAGAGTGAAAAATGTTTAATGATAATGATAAAACTCAGCACTTAAGGAAAGAGAAGTCAAGGTAGAACTCTCACTTAAAGAAAAAAGCAGATATGAAGATTAAGGGTCTATGATATTACATATTTTGTCAGACTCAGTTTAGGTGATATTACTTTTTCCTGAATCTTCTTCCCCCAACCTACATTCATCTATCATCCATCCATCCATCTCTCTTTCTCTCAATCCATCCATCCATCTATCTATCTATCTATCTATCTATCTATCTATCTATCTATCTATCTATCTATCTAGGATTGCAAGGGGAGGAGTAGGGATGCATATGCAAATTAAAGTTATATTAAAAACAAAATATTCAAAATCTTAAAAATGAAAATCTTAAAAATCTTAAAAATTTTGCAAAGTATTTAAATTAAACTCTTTGGAATTTATTATGCAAACTTCATTTTATTCCCATCTCCAAACTTTTTTTACCTCAAAGTTAGGGCATTTGCCTATCTTTATTGCTTTACTAACTCTGTTTCTTATGATTTTTGAAAAGTCAGACCGTAGTAAAGAAATTATATCTAATAATCCTTTCAGTATACTGTAATACAGTCCATTTGGGCCTTGTGATTCAGGCTCCTCCAGTGGCAGCTAAATCTTCTTTACTGGCTCTTTACTTATCTTAGGTATCAACTCCTCATTATTACTTTTTTCCTGCCCTTTCCAGTCCAAAGACTATTCTTCGTAGAGAAGAAAAAAAGGAGCAAATCTTCTTATTATGGAGAAGAGAGATTAGACTTGTTATGCTTGGTGCCAAAGAGCAGAATCGAGATAAATGTTTAGAAGTTGCAAAAATTTCTAAACATTCATATGGGTGTGGGGGGAGAACCTCATAAAAATTAATAGTCTCCATGTGTGTAGTCAGCTGTCTCAGAATATAGTAGAATCCCTTTAAAGGAGGTCTTTGAACAAAATGAGTTAAATTTTGGATGCCTGTAATATTTAACTCCTTGTGGCAAAGGTCACAGTCCCATTCCAATTGACTCCATCTCCTCCCTGATCCAAATCACCTCTGATCCCTTACATCCTCTTTGAACAATTGCAGAATAGATTCAATACAATTCAACGCCACTTGACAATTACTTTTAATAGGGGAAGAAGTCAAAATTTGTGCAGGTAAGAAAATACAAAATATAATTTCCTAGGCAATTGAGTCCAACCTTCACAATTTTATAAGTGAGAAAACTGAGACAACAGAGAAGTCAAATGATTTACTTATGGTCGCCTAGCTAGAAGGGTCCTGAGATAGTGTTTGAACTCAGTTGTGCTTGACTTTAAGTCCAGAAACCTTTAAATTAAACTCTACTTGAGGAGACGATACTAAAGCTGAGCCTTTTAAGAAGTCAAAGATTCTAAGAGACAGGGATGAGGTGACAGGTTTGGAAAAGGTTTGACTTGCTCACGAGCACAACAACTTGTAATTGTTAAAAGTCGCATTTCAACCCACTTCTACAAATTTAGCCCTCTATACAATATTGTTTTAACTGATTATTTTTTTTGAAACACAACCTTGAGAAGAAATTAATAGAATTATTAATTTACTGAATTTTCAAATGATGAAATCAAGTTTCATTAAAGTAAATAATTTGATCATAATTGTTCAAGCAGAATCATATCTCAAAATCAAGTGTTTCTGACTAAAAGTTCACTTAGCTGTGTGACCTTGGCCATGTCACATAAACTCCCTCAGACTTAGTTTTCTCATTTATAAAATGTGTGTAATAATAGTATTTTCTTTCCAGAGCTGTTGTGAGGATAAAATGAGATAATCTTTACAGGGTGCTTTGCAAATTATGAAGCACTAAATAAATATTATTTTTCTTGCTATTATTACTATTATGTTCAAGAAATTGACAAATAATAATATTTGGTTTGTTTCAAAAGTGACTTTCATTGGTTTTATCTAGATGCTTTTATTTTATCACAGATTTAAAGTTCTTAGGAACACAACCTTCTATTTTCCTGAAACATTTTATTTAGTAAGAAAATTTGAGATAGAAATGTTCATTCTGATATTTGTTTAAACTTGATGATGCAAAACTTAGGACTTGATGTGCTTACTCTGTGCTTCCAGTTGCGGGAAGTGTTCATCAGAATTTTGCACATTTCATGTATGCTGCAAACTGCTCTGTGAACAAGTCCTAGGGTACAAAGAGCCTTGACTTGTTAAAGATTTTCACTACTTCCACATGGTCCTAGATTTATTGTTTTTGTTATTTGAGAATATAATGAACAGCTGCCACACCAAGTTGTCACATTACTTTTAGAGATAATATAATTAAATTTGCTGTAAATGAGAAGTTAATTGGTCAAGTAGTTTGACTTGAAAAGCTATAAAAGTATCTTAATCATTTATGCTGAGTTCTATTATTTCCAAGTGTGGGCGAAGTCAGCTCCTGAGAGTTTGCGTCTAAAGTCTCTGGCATCATGGAGAGGAGATCTACTCATAATCAGAACCAACAATCAAAATGATTAAGAAAAGGAATGATGGGAAAAGGAAAAAAAGAAACTATAAATGACTGAAAGAAACCAGGATTTTGCCAGGAAAAAATAAAAATATTGGTAGTAAGAATAATATGAAATAAAAATAAAGTATTTCCCCCAAGTAGTTTTAAAGAATTAAAATGTCAGCATTGTCACACAAATGTTTAAAAACAACCCCACAAAAAAGAAAAAAAAATACCCCAACAACAACAAACAAGCAATGAGGTAGAAATGTCAGTTCCTTTACTCCTGGAGCTTGTCTAAATATATGCATGCATACATATATGTGCATGTATATGCTTCTGCTTTTAGAAGAGTAAGAAAAACAAGAATTCTTGTGGATAGGATCAGATCAGGTATCAAAGAGCAAGATATTCCTAAAGGTGACTAATTTTTGATCTAGGATAAGTTTTATTATGAAAAAAAAAACTGTGGAGAAAGAAAACAGATGAAAGAAATGAAGAAGAAAGAGGGAGGCAAAGGAAAAAAAAAGAAATAGGAATAGAAAAAAAGAGAGAAAAAAGAGAGATTAGTAATAGAGTGACAGAGATACCTGTGGTCAAGAGTAGTTGCAAAGTGTTTAGATTTTGAAAAAAAAAATAAGTAGCAGAAATCTGTAGCCAAGAAAAGAATCTAAAATATTTCAAACTAAAAATATCATCCACTATAGGACTGTCCTAAAATGTGTTAAATGCATTTTCCCCCTTTAGAAAGAAGCAAGTTTTAAACCTCTAAATCAAAAAATGAACTGCTATCGAATTTTAGATTTCTTCAATAGTATGGTACTATTTTGATAAGGTCAACTAATTTTCTAAATATTATGATCAGACAAAAATATAGGCTTTTCAAGTTACAAGAATTATGTATCTCTTCAGTAAACAGATCCTACTGAAGTTAAGATCCTTGGGCCATGGAAAGACATGATTATGTGGCTATGAATTCATTCTATTCTCTCTCTCCATAATTCTCTCTTTCTCTCTCTCTCTCTCTCTCTCTCTCTCTCTCTCTCTCTCTCTCTCTCTCTCTCTCTCTCAGTCTCTCTGTACACACACACACACACACACACACACACACACACACACACGTCCAAATCATTGCTAGGAATCCTTTCAATCAAGATGATTCCCTTAATTTTGCAGCTGTGGTGCTTTACAATGGCTTGATATTTTGAACCTTCCATTCCATAACCTGTTCCTAAAAGTTTGGCCTATGATAGGGGGTGGAAGTGAGAGTGGCACTTCAAATGAAGGCTATATTTACTACTTATCAAATATATAGTAATGCGATCCTTTTGCAGCGTAATAGATGGCTGCTGATGTTCCATTCAACTCTTAAGTTCTGTGACTCTCTGCTTCTGTGATAGATATAGAACTAGGAGGAATCTTTGGGTTCATTTGGTCTGAACCAGTCATTTTACAGATAAGGAAACTGAAGTGAAGAGAGGAAGTCACTTGTCCCAGATCATATGGGAAATGAGTGGCAGAACAAAGATTTGGAATAAGGTCCTTATGACACCAACTTCATGATTCTTTCCATTCTATCATTTTACAAATTAAATAAAAAATAATTTTAAGAATTTCATGCTGTCCTTAGGGTATCTGGAGACAAGCTATAGGAATGTGGTGATGGATATTACATAATAATTCTTGGAAATCATTATAGTTCTCAGTAGCATACTAATAACTTTGTGGTGGTTATTGTGCATAGAGAAGAGAATATTTCTGCTGGGGTGTTGTAGCACTAACATGATATTTTTAGTACTTATAGATGTTCTGGATATACCAGTTTAATTATGAGTTGCAAAATAATATAGACTCTCCACATGGAAGACAGAACCAGAATGTTTATTTAAACACCAGAAAGCTGAATCCCAACATCAGAAAGTCAAATCCATCATAGAACAAATAAATCTATATACACTAACAATGCAGGGAGCACCACCATCTCCAAGCCTTCCCCTTGCTAGGTCCTTCCTACAAATGAACGCTCACAGCTCACTGCCTGCTTCCTATCTTTCTCTCAGCTGTAACTGCCATGTCCAACTTCCTCTCAGCTCTGCTCCACTCTTCCTCCTCCACATATTTGTCAAGCTCCTCCCACCATAGACTCATGTGACTTAGGCTTCCATGTGACTGCAGCAGGTCACATGGGTCTATTAAAGGATGGGAAAGATATTCCCATTATACAAAAAAATACATTAACAGTACAGATGTAGGGGGTGTTCAAGGAGGACTAACAACTCAGATATGAGGGCTTGTTAAGCATTTTTAGGGCTACTTATCTATTTTTTGATATCTCCCTAGCACTTAATTCTTGCTTATGGCTCCAAAAAGCTGTAGCATACATAGCAGTCACACCCCAATAAACAATCTCAGAAGTTGGCCTAAATTAGGTTGAAGGTGTCTGACAGACCTCACAACCCTCAGTGACTTAAGGGGTTGTCTACCCCAAGCATGTGAAGACTTTCTCTGGAAGACTGGGCAGATGAGAACAATGTGTCTCAATGGCCATAAAGAAGGCTGAAGTAGGCATTTTAGAATGCTTAGATCTTGTTCAAATTTCAAAGCCATCTACTCTATCCTGGGATATCAGCAGTCATCTTTACATTTGCCTTGTGACTGGACTTTGATGACTCTAGAAGAGAGAGACTAATAATTTTGTGCAACTTTGCCTCACATAAATCCAATTCATGGGCAATCATGATTTCATCCCATGATGTCACTACTCCTCTTTGAAAACAAAGAGGAGGACAGAGACAAGATGGTAGAGTAGAAAGACCCATATACTCTAGCACTTCCCCCATAGCCCACAAAATACCTATAAAAAATGACTCTCAACATATTCTAGAGTAGCAGAAGCCACAGAACAGCAGAGGGAAAGAGGTTTCCAGCCAAAGGTAACCTGGAAGACTGACAGGAAAGATCTATCTCATGGGACACTGAGTGGAGAAGAGCCCAGCCCTTGCCACGTGGCACTGGGAGAAACAGGACCTGAACAGACCTTCAGGGCAGAGTTCTTAGCAGGGAGGGTCACAGATCCCTCAACCCACAAGTGAAGGCTCCAAACATCAGTGTGGGAGGGTTTTTCCAACTGGGCAAGAGGGGAATGAGGTTCATCCAGAAATATCCTCAGGTGATGGCAGCAACAGCAGCAGCAGACTGCATGCAGCTACAGTGTCCAGGCAACAACCTGGTTCCATTGTCCAGGCAACTTGGCTTAAAGCCTCTGCTGGTAGGGAGCAGCGGATCTAAACGTCAGCCTGGAGTGATGGTCCCACCCCAACCTAAAGCCCCAGGGCAGCTGAGTTGAATTTCAGCCTTGAACATGATACCAGGGAAAGGAGGGGCAATAGAACCATCCTCTTGACAAAGGATTCAGAAGTCAAGTAACTGGCTGAGAAAATGCCAGCCAGAAAAATGCCTTTTTTTCCCAGAAAAGGGAAAAAAAATAAGACCATAGAAGGTTACTTTCTTGGTGAACAAGTGTCTCCTCCCATCCTTTCAAATGAGGAAGAACAAGGCATACTGTCATAGAAAGCCAAGACCTCTGCCTCCAGGGCCTCCAAAGGGAACTTAAAGTGGGTTCAGGCAATAGAAGAACTTGAAAAGTAAGTTAGCAGCTTGCTAAAGGAGAACCAGAAAATGCTGAGGAAAATAACACCATTAAAAAAAAGATTAAGTCAATTGGAAAAAGAGGTCCAAAAATCCAATAAAGGGAAATTAGCCAAATGGAGGAGAAGGTTCAAAAGCTCACTGAACAAAATAGTTCTTTGAAAGAGAGAATTGAGTCCAGGGAAGCTAATGACTATGACGTAAACCAAACTGTTGAAAAACAAAACCAAAAGTTTGAAAAAATAGAAGATAATGTGAAACATCTCATTGGAAAAACAACTGACCTAGAAAATAGATCCAGGAAAGACAATTTAAAAATTATGAGTATATGTGAAAGCCATGATCAAAAAAAGAGCCTAGAAATTATCTTCCATGAAATTATCAAGGAAAACTGTCCTGATATTCTAGAACCAGAGGGCAAAATATTGAAAGAATTCACTGATCACCTCCTGAAAGAGATTCAAAGAAAGAAACTCCTAGGAATATTGTAGCCAAATTTTCAGAGTTCCCAGGTCCAGGAAAAAATATTGCAAGCAGTTAGAAAGAAACAATTCAAGTATTGAGGAAATACAATCAGGATAACATAGAATCTGGCAGCTTCTACCTTAAGGGCTTGGAATAGGATATTCCAGAAGTCAAAGGAACTGGGATTAAAACCAAGAATCACCTACCCAGCAAAAGTGACTATAATACTTCAAGAGAATAAATAGTCATTTAAAGATATAGAGGACTTTCAAGCATTCATGATGAAAAGACCAGAACTGAAAAGAAAATGTGACTTTAAACACAAGAATCAAGAGAAGCATGAAAAGCTAAACAGAAAAGAGAAATCATAAAAGGCTTTCTAAAGCTAAACTATTTACATTCCTACATTGAAAGAAAATATTTGTAACTCTTGAGACTTTTCTCAGTATTTGGGTAGGTGGAGAAATTGTACATATACACACACACATATGTAGACAGAGAGAATAGGTTGTGTTGAAACAGAAGAGATGACATCTACAAAAAATAAATAAAATAAGAATTAAGGGGTGAAGGATGAAAATACTGGGAGGAGAAAGGGAGAAATGGAATGGAGCAAGCTATAGCTCATAAAAGAGATAAGAAAAATCTTGTTCAATGGAGGAGAAAAGGGAGAAGGGGAGAGGGGGAAAAGCTACTATCTCCACATATGGCTTAAGGAGGGAATAACATGCTCACTAAATTTGGTATGAAAATCTATCTTATACTACAGGAAAGTAGGGGGGAAGGGCACAACTGGGGTGAGGGGAATGATAGAAAGAAGGGCAAATGGGAGAAGGGAGTAACTAGAGATAAACACTTTTGGGAAGGGACAAGTTCAAACGAGGGAATTAAAAAATAAGGGAGTCAGAGTAGGATAGAGGGCAATATAGTTAGTATTACACAACATGATTAATATGGAAGTCCTTTGCAAAACGACACATATTTAGTCCATATCAAAGTGCTTTCCTCCTCACTGGGGATGGGAAAGGGATGGAGGGATGGAGAGAAGTTGGAATTCAAAGTATTAGAAATGAATGCTGAGAATTATTATTGCATATAACCGGGAAACAAGAAACACAGGTAATGGGGTATAGAAATTTATCATGCCCTACAAGAAAAGAGAGAAGATGGGAATAAGGGAAGTGTGTAGTATGATTGAAGGGAGGGTACATTGAGGGAAGGGGTAATCAGAATGCAAGTTATTAGGGGGTTGGGAGAAGGGATAAAAATGAGATGGGGAAAAAAATTGGACATGTTACAAAGTAAGGTAAAAGCAATTCGTATTAAAACAATTGACTCAATTAATTACTGTGACTAAATAAGAGACAACTTTCCTTTGGGGAAAAAAATTTTGATCTGTTTCCTAGAGGCAAATAACCTTGGGTAAAATTTGGCATTGATGGAAAAGTTAAGGTTTTACTGGTAAATTTGACTTTATGATTGCTATTTAACCAGGAATTAGAACATGTATAGAAAGGCATGTAAGCCACTTAAGACTTGCCTCAAAAGGTGTTCATTAGCCGATATGAAATTATAATCATATATGAAACCTGGTTATTGGAACTTGCTATTTCAAGATGCTATGGGAATACTAACTGACTGCTCTTCTAAGTAGGTATGGATATGGATACTCCAAGTGTGGATAGCAAGAAAGGTGGCCTGAGCCTCCAGTCCATGATGCCAGTAATTCTGTGAGATGCTGGTATGAACTGCAAAAGGTGATCTCATGGGAAGGGTGGGAGAGCAGCTGTTCAGCCTGGGCTGAGGTAGGATTCTCCTGACTCAATTTTCCCACTGTCACCTGGCAGACATTAAGCCTGACTGAATGCAAGTTGACAATCTATTCCTGCCTGATATTGACATGAAATTGGGGAGATATTGGCTTCCTGCAATGTCCCTACTTTTAGTGGCAATTTCTTGTAGTCAAAAGTTTTGTAAACTTAATAAGTAGGGTAACATCTGAGGTTAGGTCTAAAATTAAGCTATTAGGCTTAGGACTTTAGACTTACAACAACAAGAAGTTAGGTCCTTTAATTCTTAGCAATAGTTTGGAGACAATCAGGTCAAGGGCTTGTGAAGTTAGCACACATAGTTATTATTTGTGTCTCAATTGGTCAATGTTAAAAAAAAAATTCATTTGTGGTCTATATTGTAAGTGCTTTAAGAGAAGTATCACCTGACTAAAAGTTGGAATTGTTTTATGTGATATCAACTGCGTTAAAAATGAAAAATAAAAAATAAATTTGAAGAAAAAATTTATTAAAAATTGAAAACAAATGGCAGACAACAACAAAAACAATTTCTTACATCAGTTTAAAGTTTAAACATAATTAAAACAAAGTCTATTCAAGGCTCAGATGGGAGGTTTGAATTATACATTTATTATGTTTGTCATAGCTTTGACCTTATAGATGGCCTTGCAATCCATGTTTGAAGTCACATGAGAGTGTAAGGATATTAAAAGCTCTGAAAGCACAGGGTAAGGTACATAACACTGAGGTCCTTACTCAAACTAAACTGCCAAGCATTCAAGCTATTTTTCAGAGAGGGCAACTTTGATGGGCTGGCCATGTTGTTTGCAAAATGTATGCTTGCCAAAAAGACTATTTATGGAGAACTCAAATGGGGCAGGTGATAACATGGTGGTGAGAAGAAGCAATACAAGGACAGTCTCAAGGTGTCTCTCAAGAACTTTGGATTTGATTAGGGGACATGTGATACACTGGCACAGGACCACTCACCATGGTGTGTCCACATCAAAAAGGTGTTGTGCTCTATGAGCAAAGCAGAATTGAAAGAGCAGAAAGGAAATATAGGATACACAAATTTGGAGTAACCACCGCAAATGTTCACACAGACTATCTGAGCCCAATTCTGAGCTCATATTGTTCTGATCAGTCATAGTCATACACATTGAAATTTCAATTTATCATGGTGATGTCATTTTGGTCCTCTTCAAGAACAAAGGACAACAACCCGTGTACTATCTTAGAATGTTCTAGTCTCCTTGCCTTTGTACTGGATGTTTGACATGATTGGAAAATACATCCTTTTCACTTCTTCTTCTTAGAATCTTTTGTTTCTTTCAAGATTCATCTTACTGTCTATATTCCACAGAAAGCTTTACCTGTTCCCCTCAGCTCCTGATGCTTTCCATACGTATTTATTTTGTATATATCATATATACACATGTGTATATATGTATGTGTATACATACACACACACACACACATATATGTATATATATATATATATATATATATATATATATATATATATATATATATATATATATATATAGAGAGAGAGAGAGAGAGAGAGAGACATGTTGTGTCCTTCAGTTAAATGTCAATTCTTTGAGTATGATATTATCTTTGTGTATTCCATTTACCTAGTATAGTTCCGAACTCATACATAATAAATGTGTTCTTTTATTGATAGGACCGAAAATCTTAATGTTTGAGAGTCTCTTTGAATGAAAGTATAGAAATGGGGAAGAACTTAATCTTCCAGCAATGGACTCTCATCTTTACCCCTTACATGCAATAAGCATGACTTAATTGCTTTCACAATAGAAGCATTTCACTTCTCCCCTTTTAAGTGCTCCTGAAAAGTTATTAACAAAAACCTCGAATTAGGGCTATTCTTTAATTATTAGCATCTATTCTTTCTCTTCTACTCTGAGTATTTTTTTCTATGCCTGACTTAACTAATCTTGTTCTACAATAATATTATTAAATTAGGGGTTATAACTAAGGGTGTGTACATGGAATATTCTTGGATGTGGGGCAAGAATGAAGAAAAGAAAGCTGGCACAGAGGCTTCAAAATTTTGTTCAAGACTATCCTCATGAAATGATTAAAATTACCAATGTGGAGAATTATAATTCGATGTTTAATTAGTGTTGATCTTATTGTAATTATTGACAACATTGTTGTAATTATTTTTTTTAATTTTTTATTTATTTAACTTTTTACATTCATTTTCACAAAATTTTGGGTTCCAATTTTTTCTCCCCTTTTTCTCCCCTCCTCCAACCCCAATACACCAAGCATTGTAATTTTCCCTATCTCCAATCTGCCCTCTCTTCTATCACCCCTCCCTTCTCTTATTCCCATCTTCTCTTTTCTCCTGTAGGGCCAGATGACTTTCTATTCCTCATTAACTGTATGTCTTATTTCCTAGTAGCAACAACAATACTAAACAGTTGTTCCTAAAACTTGAGTTCCAAATTTTCCCCATCCCTCCCTCCCCACCCATTCCCTTTGGGAGGGCAAGCAATTCAATATAGGCCCTATCTGTGTAGTTTTGCAAATGACTTCCATAATAGTCGTGTTGTGTAAGACTAACTGAATTACCCTCCATCCTATCCTGCCCCTCAATGTTTCTATTCTGTCTTTTGATCCTGTCCCTCCCTGAGTGTTGACTTCAAATTGCTTCCTCCTCCCATTGCCCTCCCTTCAATCATCCCTCCCTCCCTGCTTATCTCCTTCTCCCCCACTTTCATACCAAAATGAGTGTGCATTTTATTCCTTCCTTTAGTCAAATGTGATGAGGGTAATCTTCTTGTTTTTTTTTTCTCAGCTCTCCTCTTTTTCCCTCCACTAAAAGGTCTCCTGCTTGCCTCTTAAATGACATATAATTTACCCCATTTCATTTCACCCTCTTTCCTCCCCCTACCTTTCTCTCTCACCATTTACCTTAATTTCTTTTAAGATATAGTCCCATCCTATTCAATTCACTCTGTGTTCTCTGTCTCTGTATGTGTGTGCATGTGTATATGTGTGTGTGCGTGCACATGTGTACATGTGTGTGTGTGATCCCACCAACTACCCAGATACTGAAAAGTTTTAAGAGTTACAAATATTGTCTTTCCATGTAGGAATGTAAACAGTTCACTTTTGGTAAGTCCCTTATGACTTCTCTTTGCTGTTTACTTTTTCATGCTTCTTCTCATTCTTGTGTTTGAAAGTCAAATTTTCTTTTCAGCTCTGGTCTTTTCATCAAGAATGCTTGAAAGTCCTCTGTTTCATTGAAAGACCATATTTTCCCCTGAAGTATTATACTCAGTTTTGCTGGGTAGGTGATTCTTGGTTTGAGTCCTAGTTCCTTTGACTTCTGGAATATCCTATTCCATGCCCTTCGATCCCTTAATGTAGAAGCTACTAGATCTGGAGTTATCCTGATTGTATTTCCACAGTACTGGAATTGTTTCTTTCTACCTGCTTGCAAGATTTTCTCCTTGACCTGGGATTTCTGGAATTTGGCCACAATGTTCTTAGGAGTTTCTCTTTTGGATCTCTTTCAGGTGGTGATCGATGGATTCTTTCAATACTTACTTTGCCCTCGGGTTGTAGAATGTCAGCGCAGTTTTCCTTGATAATTTCATGGAAGATGATGTCTAGGCTCTTTTTTTGATCATGACTTTCAGGTAGTCCCATAATTTTTAAATTGTCTCTCCTGGATCTATTTTCCATGTCAGTTGTTTTTCCCATGAGATATTTCAAATTCTCTTCCACTTTTTCATTCTTTTGGTTTTGTTTTGTGATTTCTTGGTTTCTCAGAAAGTCATTAGCCTCCATGTGTTCCATTCTAATTTTGAGAGAACTATTATCTTCAGTGAGTCTTTCAACCTCTTTTTCCATTTGGCTAATTCTGCTTTTGAAAGCATTCTTCTCCTCCTTGGCTTTTTGAACCTCTTTTGCCAATTGAGTGGGTCTACTTTTCAAGGTGTTATTTTCTTCAGCATTTTTTTGGGTCTCCTTTACCAAGGTATTGATCTGTTTTTCATACTTTTCTTGCATCTCTCTCATATCTCTTCCCAGTTTTTCCTCCACCTGTCTAACTTGCTTTTCAAAATCCTTTTTGAGCTCTTTCAAGGCCTGAGCCCACCCAACAACCCCCTGGGATGTCTGGGGTACCGAGGCCCCGCCCTCCACGTCTTTCCCTGGTGGCAAGAATATTTCCTCGTCATCATCAGATCCAAAAGTTAGGATCATTTGCATCTGCTCAAAAAAGCTCTCTATAGTCTTATTTTTCTTCCCTTTTCTAGGCATTTTCCCAGCCAGTTACTTGACTTCTGAAATTCCTGTCCACCCCTGCCTAGATTTGTCCAGCTAGTGCTTGGGGTCTGAGATTCAAATGGGCTTTCAGTGGCAGGCGCGGCTGCTATTCAATGTGAGCTTTAGTTCCGGTTCTGGGGTGGGGGCAGGGCCACCTCCCAGGCTCAGTTCCCTCAGGGGCTTTATGCAGAGACCTTCAATAATGGAGCTGGTGGGGGCGGGGCCGCCTCCCAGGCTCAGCTCCCTCAGGGGCTTTATGCAGAGACCTTCAGTAATGAAGATCCTGCCTGCCTGCTCGGGGAGTCCTGGGGGCCACCGCTGCTGCCTCTGCCTCCACTGCTTCCTGCCCCTGCCTCTGCCTCCCCCACTTCCTCCCGAGGGGGCCCGAGGCACAGAGACACCCCGCTTCCCTCTCGGCCAGCCTAGACGTGTTTCTCACTGACCTGTAGCGTCTGTGAGCGGAGGGACCTTCCCGGCCGTCCCTGGAGCCTGCTCATATCAGCTTCTCTGTGGCCGTGGCTAGGGCAGCGCTGGGGTAGGGTCCGCTTTCTGGTGCGTGACGGACCCTGGGGACCGCTCTCCAGGACTTTCTGGAACAGAAATCTCTTCCACTGTGTTTCTGCACACCCTGCAGTGATCCCGAACTTCTGGGGAGGTCTTCTAATATTAAATGCATGGGCTGTGGGTTCGGAGCTAGCATACAGTGAGTCTTTCTACTCCGCCATCTTGATTCCACCACCCCCCCCCCCCGTAATTATTTTGCTTGTAAATGATTTCCAATTTTCTGGGAATTTCAATCCCAAATCCCTGATTCCTGAGAGTTGAAGGAGATTAATTATTCTTTTGAACCACCTTTTCTTTACTTCCATATGGAGATATTTATATCCTTATAAGATACGATACAAAATAAAAATTGCGAGCTTAATCTTAGGAGACAGAAATATTTGCAACAGTAAATCATGAACTTTTTGAGGCAATTCATTCAGACTTATTAGTTGTCCCAAATGGATTACTTTATTCTTTTCAGTCAGCGGAGCTATAACTAGGGCTGAGTGGATGACAGGAGTTAACGCCAACATTTAGGAGCACTTCTCTTCATTCCAAAAGTTTGGAAAAACTAAATTTAGTATTTTTTAAAGGTCTCTGGTCATGCTGCTCACTTTAATATGAGCTTCTCTCATTCATGAAGCAGTCACATGTATCCAAGTCACACATACCCTTACCACCACCACTCCTCCAGCTCTCTTTTTTTTTCATTTTTCATTTTTCCCTTATTAAAATGTAAGTTCAATGACAGTGGGAACTATTTATTTTCTTGTGGATGTTTCCCCAGACCTGGCACAAGTAAAGAATAAAGGACTTATCTATTTATCTATAACAAGAGTAGCATAGGCATAGGGAGTAGATGTGGAAAATAATTTTATACTACCCAGGTAAGAACATTTTCTACCAATGTATGTTGGCACACTCTTTTCATCTTAATAAGAAAGAAAAACAATCAGTTAAAGCAAAGGACAAGTTTGTTGTTATCGATGAAGTAGTTGATATTTCTTGAAAGCAAGAAAAGTAGTAAACTTAGTATGTTGGTGCCCTTTATGAAATGGAGCTCAGAAAAAAAAAAGGGAAGAGAAAGGCCAGAAACAAGTTCAGAGAAACAAACACATGATGACAGTCAAGCCAGAAATACTCAGTCTTCAAGTGTCTATCTGTTGATTTTGTCATTATCACACAGCATTAATGAAAACACAAGATACCAAGAGAGGCCTCTCTGAAGGATGAAGGAGAGTCTAACTCCAGCTGGAAAAGTGAGTAAAGAACAAAGAGGAGCCATAAAAAGAGGGCTCAAAATACAGGGAGGTATTATTAGCAACAATACACTCGAATAATAGTGTGTATTTAACACGTTTTTTTGGCTGTCTGTGCTAAACAACACCCTTACATTTCTGTGGATTGTTTCTGTGCAGAAACTTATCTACCTAAAAGGATGCTATTTCTCCCCAATAGATGTTAAACACCACAGTGTGTCATAGAGTTGGGCTGTAATTAAAACAAACAAGCAACCAAAAATTTGCTGTCTCATGCAACATATTTTGGGATGAAATTATCATTTACTAAATTGGACATCATCCAAATTTTAAAAACAAAAATGAAAGGAAAGCTATCTTTTCTCAAACTGTAAGGACTGATTGATTCACAGGTAGCAGATCATTGGTAGAGATGCCTAGTCTTTTAATTCACTGAGCTTATAGACATGGTCAGAATAGAACGGAATGGAAGTAATGACAGTGTAACTTTGTTAGATAAAATCACAGAATGCTGGAGGTGGAGAGGCTCTTACATATTGTCTAGTACTCTTCCTTATTTTAAACTTTAAAGTGTTTTACAAACGTGTGATATGATTTTTTTTCTTATAAAGAAAGAAACTAGATTAACTCAGAGAAACCAAGCTAACAAAAAATAGTATCAGGAGTAGAACTACATTTTTTAACCTACATCAAAGGAAGAAAACAATAACAACAAAATACAAAACAATCTCTAGTTTCAATATAGTTCTGGCTTTTAAATGCTTACAAAAATGATTAAAAATCATAACAGGGTTCTCTCTTGTTTTTTACTCAGATTCCCCATTTAGAATTAAACCCTAATGTTTTAGATGGAGGAGATGGACATCACATTTCTTTTCTGTATATCGAAAGCAATATGGTTTCTTTTTGCTCAGTTTACCCTCATTCATAATTTTGAAAAGAAATAAATCCCATTGAAGTTAAGATGGATGGAGTTTATCTAGGGAGACCTGATTTTGGTGATAATTTTTTTTAAACATAAATTTATTTATTTAACCCTAAAAATAAATAAAATTAATATAAAAAAAGAATTAGTCAAACAGAATATGAAGAATGAATACATAGAAGAAAATGGAAAATATTTCACTGCAAAAACAACTCACCTAGAAAATAGATCCAGGAGAGAAAATCTAAGAATTGTTTCTCTATCAGAAAGCAATAATTAAAAAAAGAACCTGGACGATATCTTCTAAGAACTCATCAAGGAAAATTTCTCAGAGGTCCTGGTTCCAGAGGGCAAAATAGTCATCAAAAGAATCCACTGTCCAACTCGTGAAAGGGATCCCAAACTGAAAACACCAAGGAATATTGTTACCAAATTCCAGAACTATCAAGTGAAGGAGAAAGTATTGCAGGCAACCAGAAAGAAACAGTTCAAATATTGAGGAACTACATCCAGGATCACATAGGACCTTGCTGTTTCTACTTTAAAAGATAAAAGGGATTGGAATATGACATTCTGTAAGGCAAAGGAGCTGGGACTGTAACCAAAGATCAATTACCCATGAAAAAACTGAGCATAGTATTTCAGGCAAGGAGATGGACAATAATGAAATAAGGGATTTCCAGACCTTCCTGATGAGAAGGTCAGAGCTCAATAGAAAGTTCAAGCTTCAAACACAAGTCTCAAGAGAGGCACAAAAAAGTAAAGGGGGAAAAAAGTAAAAGTTATTATTCAATACACACAAACTGTTTACATCCCTATGAGGGAATATGATACTTGTTAATCTTGAGAATTTTATATTTTTATGATATGTAAAAGGAATATACATTAATAGAGAGAATAAGTATAAATTAAATGATGTGATGATAAAAAATGTGATTTAAGGATACAAAGGGATTTGAATGGGAGAGTGTGAAAAGGAAGAGGCATAAAAAGGTAGGTTACATCACAGAAAGAGGTACAAAAACAGACTGCAATAGAGGAAAAGAGGGGATGGAGATGTGTACTGCTTGAGATTTACTTTCCTCTGATTGGGTTCAAGGAAGGAAGGACAAGCTCAGTGAAGTATAGAAATCTAACTACCTCTATAGGTCATAGGAGGAAAAAGTGAAATAAAAGGAAGGGGATGTTAAAAAAGAAGGAAAAAGTAGTAAGGGAAAAGGGGAGTAAATGGGAAGGGGCCTGAACAAAGGGAGGGAAGATTGAGGGAAGCAGTGGTCAAAAATTAAAACAATATTGTGGAGGGGAAAGGAGAAGGGAGAACTAAAAACAAAAAGGGGGGAGTAGAGGATGGAAGGAAAGACATACATACTAATCATAACTGTGAATTTGAATGAAATTACCTCTCCCATAAATGGAGGCAGATAGCAGAATGGATTAAAAACCATAATCCAACCATATGATGTTTACAAGAAATATGTATGAAACAAGGGGATACACACAGGGGATACAGCACATTTTGCTTCAGCTGATGTAAAAAAGCAGGGGTAGCAATTCTAATCTCAGACAAAGAAAAACCAGAAATAGATCTCATAAAAAGAGATAAGGAAGGAAACTATATCATGCTAAAAGGCACCAAAGACACCCAGTCAATATCATTACCAAACGTATATGCTCCAAGTAGTATAGCAGCAAAATTCTTAGAGGAGAAGTTAAGGGAGCTACAGGAAGAAATAGACAGCAAAACTGTAACTAGTAAGGGACCTCAACCTTCCCCTCTCTGAACTTGATAAATATAACCTCAAAATAAACAAGAGAGAAGTGAAGGAGATGAGGAGAACTTTGGATAAGGTAGCTCTCTGGAGATATTATAGCTCTCTGGAGAAATTTAACGGAAATAGAGAGGAATATACCTTTCTCAGTGGTACATGGAACATACACAAAAACTGACCATGTACTAGGGCATAAAAACCTCACAATCCAGTGAAGAAAGACAAAGATATTCAAAGAATCCTTCTCAGGTACTAATGCAATAAAAATTATACGTAATAAAAGGTCAGGAAAAGATAGACCAAAACTGAATTGGAAACTAAACAATCTTATCCTAAAGAATGAGTGGGTTAAATAACAAATCACAGACACAATCAACAACCTCATTCAAGAGAATGACAGTAGCAGAATAACCTACCAAAACTTATGGGTTACTACAAAAGCAGTACTTAGGGGAAGTTTTATATCATTGAATGCCTGCATGAATAAAATAGAGAGAGAGGAAATCCACTGAATATAGGCATGCAGCTGAAAAAGCTAGAACAAATAGAAAATCACCAAGTAAATACCAAATTAGAAATACTGAAAACTGAAGGAGAGATTAATGAATTGAAAGTAAGAAAGCTATTGATGTAATAAAATTGAGTTGATTTTTGAAAAAAAAACATAAAATTTATAAAACATTCTTCAATTTGATTAAAAAAGAGAGAAAACCAAATTTACACCAATATCAAAATTGAAAATAGTGAACTCATCTCCAATGAGGATGAAATTAAAACAATAGTTAGAAATTGCTTTGCCCAACTTTATGCCCATAGATTTGACAATCTAAGTGAGAAGGATAAATAGTTTTTAAAATAGAATTTGCCCAGATTAACAGAAAAGGAAGATGGATTCTTAAATAGCCTCACCTCAGGAAAAGAAATTGAACAAGCCATCAATGAACTTCCTAGGAAAAAAATTTCCAGGACCAGATGGATTTACAAGTGAATTCTATCAAACATTTAAAGAACAGTTAATTCCAATACTATACAGGCTATTTTGGAAAGTTGGTGAAGGAGATCTACCAAATTCTTTTTAGTATACTAATATGGTTTTGATACCTAAACCAGGAAGAGCCAAAATAGAGAAAGAAAAGTATACACCAATTTTTCTAATGAATATTAATGCAAAAATATTAAATAAGATAATGACAAAAAGAATACAGCCACTTATCTTGAGAATAATACACTATGATCTGGTAGGTTTTATACCAGGAATGCAGGGTTGGTTCAATATTAGGAAAACTATGAACATTATTGATTATATCACAAAAAACCTAACAGAAACCATATGATTATCTCAATAGATGCAGAAAAAGCTTTTGACAAAAAAAAGCAACTCTCATTTCTATTGAAAACACTGGAGAGCATAGGAATAAATTAAGCCTTACATAAAATAATAAGCAGTATCCATCCAAAACCATCAGCAAGCATTATATATAATGAACATAAGCTAGATATATTTCCAATAAGATAACGGATGAAACAAGTATGTTCACTATCATCACTATTATTCAATATGGTATTAGAAATGTTAGCTGTAGCCATAAGAGAAGTAAAATAAATTTGTAGAATTAGAATATGTAAAGAATAAACTAGGTTATCACTCTTTGAAGATAATATGATGATATACTTAGACAATCTGAGAGAATCAAGTAAAAAAACTACTTGAAATAAAATAATCAAAATATTTTGTTCAATAGTGAGTTCTTATCCCGCAAATTTGGATATTTGAACTTATTAAACAGTAAATTGCTATAACAATTTACTACTGTGTGTTTTGTAATCAATCTAATCTACTGACTGATCAGTCTCTTTTGTTTGACCAGTCTCTTCATTTATTTATTTCCTCTGATTACAATCTTGTAATATAGTGTGAAATCTGCTATTGCTAGGTTGCCTTCCTAAAGATTTTTTCATTGAACTTTTGTTCTTTCAAATTATTTTTGTTATTATTTTCTAGTTCTATAAAATAATTTTGGTAGTTTCATTAGTATGGCATAGAATAAATATGTTAATTTAGGTGGAATTTTCAGTTTTATTATTTTGGCTCAATCTATTCATGAGCAGTTAATATTTCGCCAATTGTTTAGATTTTCTTTGTGTGAAGAGGGATTTGTAATTACGTTCATATAGTTCCTGGATTCATCTTGGCAGATAGACTTCCAAGTATTTTGTTCTCCAATCACTACCATAAAACTTAGATTTTTTTTTCTCCCTACTTACTCCCTCCCTCCCCGAGATAGTATGCAGTTCTGTATAGAATCTACCCATACATTCCTATTGAATACAATTTTGCTGTAGTCATGCTGTGTAGAAGAACTAAAATGAATGGGAGAAATCATATAACAAACACACACACAAATAATCTGCTACATTCTGCAATTGAATTCTATTGTTCTTGCTCTGAATGTGGGAGGCATTTTGCCTTCAAAGACCACTGGGGATTTTTTTTAAGTCCTTACATTGCTATGAAATTCCAAGTCTACCACAAAAAAAAAACAAAAAAACAAAAAAAACTCTTGCACACTGTGGTCATTGCTGTGCAGAAAGTTCCCCTGGTTCTGCTCCTTTCACTCAGAATCAGATCATATAAGTCTTTCCAGGCCTCTCTGAAGTCTTCCTGTTCATCATTTATTATAGTGCAATAGTATTCCATTACATTCATATACCATAATTTATTCAGCCATTCCCCAATTGATGGGCATCCCTTTGATTTCAAGTTTTTGGCCACTAAAACGAGTGCTACTATAAATAATTTTTTACATGTTGGACCCTTTCCCATTTTTAGGATCTCTTGGGGGTAGAATCCTAGAAGTGATATTGCTGGGTCATAGGGTATGTACATTTTTGTAGTCCTTTGGGCATAGTTCCAAACTGCTCTCTAGAATGGTTGGATGAGCTCACAGGTCCACCAACAATGAATTAGTATTCCAACTATCCCATATCATCTCCAACATTTATCATCTTCCTGTTCTGTCATGTTTGCCAATCTGATAGGTTAATGTGGCACCTCAGAGTTGTTTTGATTTGCATCTCTCTAATCAAAAGTGATTTAGAGCATTTTTTCATATGATTATAGATACCTTTAATTTCTTCCTCTGAAAATTGCCTGTTCATATCCTTTGACCATTTATCAATTTGGAAATGACTTGTATTGCTGTACATTTGACTCAGTTCTCTATATATTCTAGAAATGAGGCTTTTATCCTCAAGATTAGCTGTAAAAATTCTTTCCCAATATACTACTTCAATTTTCAAAATTAGTCTATATAGTATTGGAATTAACTGTTCTTTAAATGCTTGATAAAAATTCACTTGTAAATCCATCTAGCCCTGGAGATTTTGTCCTAGGGAGTTAATTGACAGCTTGTTCAATTTCTTTTTCTGAGATGGGGTTGTTTAAGTATTCAACTTCCTCTTCTGTTAATCTGGGCAATTTGTATTTTTTAAAATACTCATCTATCTAATTTAGATTGTCAAATTTATGGACATAAAATGTCTTATTATTGTTTTAATTTCCTCCTCATTGCACGTGAGTTCACCCCTTTCATTTTTGATATTAGTAAATTGAATTTCTTCTATGAAATTGACCAAAGGATTATCAATTTTATTAGTTTTTTCATAAAACCAATGATTGGTTTTACTTATTAGTTCAATAGTTTTCCTAATTTCAGCTTTATTAATCTCTCCTTTGGTTTTCAGTATTTCTAATTTGGTATTTACTTGGGGATTTTCAATTTGTTCTTTTTCTAACTTTTTCAGCTGCATGCCCCAGTCATTGATCTCCTCTTTCTCTATTTTACTTATGTAAACATTCAAAGATATAAAAGTTCCCCTAAGAACTGCTTTTGCAGTATTCCATAAGATTTGGTAGGTTGTCTCATTATTGTCATTCTCTTGAATGTAGTTGTTGATTGTTTCTATGATTTCTTGTTCAACCCACTCCTTCTTTAGGATTAGATTGTTTAGTTTCCAATGATTTTTAGTTTATCTTTCCATGGCCTTTTATTAAATATAATTTTTATTGCATTATGATCTGAGAATGATGCATTGAGTATCTCTGCCTTTCTGCACTGGATTGTGAGGTTTTTATATCTTAGCACATGGTCAATTTTTGTATATGTGCCATGCACTGCTGAGAAAAAAGGTATATTTCTTTCTATTCCCATACAGTTTTCTCCAGAGATCTATCATATCTACATTATCCAGAGTTTTATTTATCTCCTCAACCTCTTTGTTGTTTATGTTGAGGTTAGACTAATCAAGTTCAGAGAGGGGGAAGTTGAGTTCCCCCACTTGTATAGTTTTGTTGTCTATTTCTTCCTTCAACTTCTTCAATCTCTCTTTTAAGAATTTGGATGCTCTATCACTTGGAGTATACATGTTTATTAATGATATTGCTTCATTGTGTATGGTGCTTTTTAGCAGGATACATTTTCCTTCCTTATTTCTTTTGATTAGATCTATTTCTGCTTTGCTTTGTCTGAGAGTAGGATTGCTACCCTTGGTTTTCTTACATAGCTTAGCACAATATATTATGCTTCAACCTTTCACCTTTACCCTGTGTGTATCTCCCTGTTTCAAATGTGTTTCTTGTAAACAATATTGTTGGATTATGGCTTTTAATCCATTCTGTTATCAGTTTTTGTTTTATGGGAGAGTTCATCCCATTCACATTTACAGTTCTGATTACTATCTGTATCTTTCCCTCCATCCTCTATCCCCCAGTTTGTGCTTTTAGTTCTCCCTTCTCCCTTCCCCCCATAAGAAAGTTCAATTTTTGATCACTACCTCCCACAGTCTTCTCTTCCTTCTTTCAGCCCCCTTCCCTTTTCCTTGCCTTTACCCTTACTATTTCTTCCCTCTCTTTTAGCTTCCCCTCCCCTTTCTTCCCCTTCTCTTCCTACTGCCTATAAACCTAGTGAGATTATATACTTAATTAAGTTTACTGTTCCCTCCTTGAACCAAATAAGATGAGAATACCTCTCAAACAATGCTCATCTCTCTCCCCTCTTTCCCTCTACTATAATTTTGTATTTCTTCCTTGGGTGTAATTTACCACTTTCTGCTTCCTCCTTTTCACACCTCCTGTTACAATCCCTTTACATGCTTAAATCATGTTTTTGTCATGACATCATTTACTTTATACCTGTTCCCTCTGTATATATCCCTTTCATATTTCATAATATACATACAATTCTCAGGATTAACAGATATCATCTTCCCTTATAGGGAGGTAAACAGTTTGCCTAAATTGAGTAACAAGTTTTTTTTTTTCCCCCTGTTTGCCTTTTTATGCCTCTCTTGAGACCTGTGTTTGGAGATCAAATTTTCTATTAAGTTCTGGAATTTTGGTCAGGAAGGTCTGGAAATCCCTTACTTTGCTGAATGACCATTTCCTTGCCTGAAATGTTATGCTGAACTTTGCTAGATATTTGTTCCTTGTTTGTAATCTCAGCTCCTTTCCCTTACAGAATATCTAATTTCAATTCCTTCGATCTTTTAATGGAGAAATGGCAAAGTCCTGTATGATCCTGACTGTAGGTCCACGATATTTGAATTGCTTCCTTCTGGATGCTTGTAGTATTTTCTCCTTCTTTTGATAATTCAAGCATTTGGCAACGATATTTCTTGGAGTTTTGAGGTTGGGATCCCTTTCTGGAGGTGAATGATGTTCTTTTGATGACTATTTTGCTCTGTGGATCTAGCAGTTCTGGGCAGTTTTCCTTGATCATTTTCTGGAAGAAATTGTCCAGACCCTTTTTTTTTCATCGTGACTTTGTGGTAGGTCAATAATTCTTAAATTTTCTTTCCTGCGTCTGTTTTTCAGGTCAGTTGTTTTTCCAATTAGGTGTTTTACATCTTCTTCTATCTTTTCATTCTTTAAATTTTGTTTGACTGATTCTTGCTGTCTCACAGAGTCATTAGTTTCTACTTGCCCAATTCTAATTTTTATCAAATTGTTTTCTTCAGTTAACTTTTGCATCTCCTTTTCCATCTGTCCAAATATTTTAAGGAATTATTTTCTCCAGTTAGTTTTTGAACTTCCTTTTCCATGTGTTCAATTTTCCTTTTTAAAGAGATGGAATTCTTTTTTAATACTTTTAAAATCACTGGCCAGATCTCTGCTTCTTGGGAACAGGGCTTCTGCCCCACATTTCTTGTACTTAGAACTTGAGACTTTGTGTATCATGGCCTGATGCTAAAATGCTCCAGCTTACTTGGTGCTGAACTGGCTGGTGGGCCAAAGAAGAGGCCAGGTGAAGTCTTCCTGTGTTGCCCTGGACTTACCCTGAAGCTCCTTGCATTAAGTGTAGTGGTCTGGGCATAAGAGGTCTCCTGCCCTGAGTTGGAGTATAGGCAAGTTCAGGGGTTGGTGAACTCCATCTATTCTAGTATCTTCCGGATTGCTCTAGTTGTGCTGAGGCAAGCCTGGGGTCCTGGTTTTGGTGGTTGTACACTCCACCCCCCTGGAAGTCAGGATCTCCTCCTGGTTCACTGAGTTTGGACTGTTTGGCACAGCTCTGGTACTACATTGATCCCTTTCAGCCACAGAAAGTGGAATCCTCCTTTGTGATTTTCCTAGCCTCAGGGGCTTAGAGACTGTTTATACCTTTGGCTGATCACATTGTTCCAGGATTTTTCTTGGAGAAATATTCTCCAGGTTTTTCAAGGTCAACAATGGGAAGGGTAGAACATTTACAGATCAATTCATCATCTTGGCTCCCAGGAGTTCAATTAGGTGACTTACAGACATTTAGTCTGCATGCTGGTAGTCTCAGGAGCAGCTATTGCTGTTACCTGGGGTTCTGTGCTTCTCTCTCACCCAGATCCACTGGATTCTGTCCTGGGCTGATGATATGTTTGAGAATCCACAGTTCCACTCCTGCATTATACCTCCAGGCAATTCCTGCTTGGCTTTGCTATGGTGGAGTCTGGGCTAGCAAAGCCTGTGATCTCTGTGCTCCCCCAGGCCCATGCAACAAATCCTTCCCATCAACCTGCCAGGCTGTCCTGGGTTGAAAATCAGCTATACTCTGTCTCCTATTGTATTCTGCCACTCTAAAATTTGTTCATATTCTCCTTTTAGAGGTATCTAAAGCAGTTTGTCTTAGAGCTTATTTGAGTGCTTGCTCTCACTTCATAATCTTGGTTCTGCCCAACAAAATATTTTGAAAAATACAAATTGAAAAGCACTTTGTCATGGACTAAATTTAGAACATCTCATATTGCATCCCAAGATAAGGTTGAAATGGTTGCATGATTAAAACATAGAGGGCTATATCATGAGCAAATTAGGAAGGCATAAAATTTTTACCTGTCAGATCTATGGATAAGGGAAGAATTTATGACTCAGCAAAAACCAGAGTGCATTATGGGATATAAAATGGAAAATTTTGATGACATTAAATTTAAAAAGTTTTGCAGAAACCAAATTAATGCTTGTCAAGTTTAGAAGGAAATCAGGAAACTAGGAAAAATTTTCTCTGATACATATCTAATTTTTCACATATACAGAGAACTGAGTCAAAATTCATATATATTATATATAATATATATGTCATTCCTCAATTGAAAAAAAAATTAAAGGATATGAATAGGTAGTTTTTAGAAGAAAAAAATCAATGCTATATATATTCATGAAAAATACCCTAAATCACTAATGATAAGAGAAATGAAAATTAAAACAACTCTGAACTGCCACTTCATACATACTTACTAGATTGGCTGACTTCATAGAAAGGGAAATGACAAGTTTTGGATGGGATATAAAAAGAGAAAGGTACATGAAGGTATTTTTAGTGGATATGAAATTATCTGGTCATTCAAGAAAACACTTTGGAATTATGCCCAAAGGTTAATAAAACTGTTCATACCCTTTGGTCAAGTAATGCCACTACTAGGTCTGTATTGCAAAGAGGTCAAAGGAAAATAACTCATATGTACTAATATAGTTACATTAGCTCTTTTGTGGTGACGATGAATTGAAAGTTAAAGAAACACCCATTAATTGGGAAATGCCTGAATAAGTTATAGGATATGATTGTGATTGAGTACTGTTGTGTTCAAAGAAATGATGAGGAGGGTGGTTTCAGAAAACCTGGAAAATTTATATGGATGTAAAGTGAAGTGAGTATAACCAGGACAACAGTGTAGATAGTAACAGTAATCTTTTAGGGTGATTTCAACTCTGAATGAGTTAGCTATTCTGATTCACACAGTGATCTAAGAAAATCTTAAGAAGTTATGCAAAGTGCTAAGCACCTCTAGGGAAAGAACTGATGGAATTTGAGTGGAGTTTGAAGCAAATTTTTTTCATTCCATTTTATTTTTTAAAACATGGCAAATAATGAGATATCTTTGTATGATTTCAAGTGTATAATTGACATCACACTTACTGATTTCTCAATGGATGGGCAAGAGGCAGGAGTACTTGAGAGAATTCAGAAATAACATTTAAAAAAATAATAGGGGTGAGTCAAGATATCAGAGTGGAAAGACTCACATACTCTAACTCTTCCCCCACAGCCCATAAAATACCTGTAAAAAATGACTCTCAATACATTCTAGAGAAGCAGAAGCCATAGAATGACAGAGTGAAAGATATTTCCTAGCCAAAGTTAACCTGGAAGGAAGACAGGAAAGGTCTATCACGCAGGATGCAGAGCAGAGGAGAGCAGACCCCAGCCCTTGCCTCATAGCACTGAGAGGAACAGGACCAGAACAGGCCTCCAGGGAAGAATCCCCAGCAGGGAGGGTCTCACATTCCTCAACACACAAGCTCCAAAGAAAGCTTCAAAGATCAGTGAGAGAGTTTTCCCAACTGGCCCAGAGGGGAGCAAGGTTCCCCCTAGTATTGGCCCCAGGCAGTGGTAGTAGAGGCAGCAGTGGCAGCAGTGGTGGCAGTAGCTGAAGCATTCAACTGTGAAGCACTCAGCCTAAAGTCCCTGGGGGAATCAAGCAGCTGATCTGAATCTCAGCCATGAGCACTGTCCTGGGGTGAGGAGGAGCACTAGGACCCTCCTCTTGATAAAGGATTCAGAAGTCAAGTAACTGGCTGGGAAAATGCCCCAAAAAGGGAATAAAAAAAGATAAGACCATAGAAGGTTACTTTCTTGGTGAACAAATATTTCCTTACATCCGTTGGGATGAGGAAGAACAATGCATATTGTCAGAGGAAGTCAAGGCTTCTGTATATAGTACCTCCAAAATGAATATGCAGTGGGCTCAGGCCATGGAAGAGCTTGAAAAGTGAGTCAACACTGTACTAAGGGAGACCCCAAAAAATGCTGAAGAAAATAACACCTTTCAAAGTAGGCTAACTCAATTGGAAAAAGAAATCCAAAAAGCCAATGAGGAGAAGAAAACTTTAAAAAGTTGAATTAGCCAAATGGAAAAGGAGGATCAAAAGCTCACTGAAGAAAATAGTTCTTTCAAAATGAGAGTGGAGCTGAGGGAAGCTACTGACTTTATGATAAAACAAGAAATTACAAAGCAAAACCAAAAGAATGAAAAAAAAATAGAAGACAATGTGAAATATCTCATTGGAAAAAACAACTGACCTGGAAAATGGATCCAGGAGAGACAACTTAAAAATTGTGGGACTACCTGAAAGCCATGATCAAAAACAATGGCCTAGACATTATCTTTCAAGAAATTATCAAGGAAAACAGCAAAGATATTTTCGAATCAGAGGGCAAAATAAATATTGAAAGAATCCACTAATCACCTCCTGAAAGAGACCCAAAAAGAGAAACTCCTAGAAATATTGTGGTTAAATTTCAGAGTTCCCAGTTTCAAGGAGAAATTATTGCAAGCAGCTAGAAAGAAGCAATTCAAGTACTGTGGATATAGAATCAGGAAAACATAGAATCTGACAGCTTCTACATTAAGGGACTGAAGGGCTTGGAATAGGATATTCCAGAAGTCTAAGGAACTGAGATTAAAACCAAGAATCACCTATCCAGCAAAAGTGAGTATAACACTTCAAGAGAATAAATAGTCATTTAAAGATATAGAGGACTTTCAAGCATTCATGATGATAAGATCAGAACTGAAGAGAAAATTTGACTTTCAAACACAAGAATCAAGGGAAGCTTGTAAAGGTAAACAGGAAAGAAAATCATAAAGGACTTCCTAAAGCTGAACTGTTTTACATTTCTACATGGAAAGATAATATCTGTAACTCTTGAGACATTTTTCAGTATTTGAGTAGGTGGAGGAATTATACATACATACATACACACACACACACACACGCACACACACATGCACACACCCATAGACAGAGAGCACAGGTTGAATTGAATCAGAAGGGATGATATTTATAAAAAATAAAATTAAGGGGTGAGAGAGGAAAATATTGGGAGGAGAAAAGGAGAAATGGGATGGGGCAGACTATCACTCATAAAAGATAAGAAAAATCTTTTTCAGTGGAGGAGAAAAGGGAGGACATGAGAGGGGGAAAAGTGAAACTTATTCTCTTCACATTTGGCTTAAGGAGGCAATAACATGCTCACTCAATTTGGTATGAAAATCTAGCTTACACTACAGGAAAGTAAGGGAGAAAGGGACAAGTCAGGTGAGAGGGATAATAGAAGGGAGGGCAAATAGAAGAAAGGAGTAACTAGAAGTAAACACTTTTGGGAAGGGATAAGGTCAAATGAGAGAATGAATAAATTGGGGACAGGGTAAAATGGAGGGAAATATAGTTAGTTTAATACAACATGATGATTATGGAAGTCTTTTGCAAAATGACACATATATAGTCTGTATTGAATTGCTTGCCTTCTCAGTGGGGATGGGTGTGTAGGGAGGAAGGGAAAGAAGTTGGAATTCAAAGTATTAGAAACAAATGTTGAAAATTGTTATTGCCTATAACTGGGAAATAAGAAATACAGGTAATGGGGTATAGAAAGCTATCTTGCCCTACAAGAAAAGAGGGAAGATGGGGATAATGGAGGGGTGGGGTATGATAGAAAGGAGGGCACATTGAGGAAAGGGGTAATCAGAATGCAAGGAGTTATGGGTTGAGGGGAGGGGAGAGATGGGGAGAAAAATTAGAACTCAAAATTTTGTGAAAATGAATATTGTAATCTAAAAATAAATTTAAAAATATTAAAAAATATTTAACTTTACTTAATAGACATAAAAAATTAAGAGAGGCCATTCTCTACCACTTGTCCTTTCCCTTCACAGGACAGGACAACTTGACATGGCACCTATACTGCTGAAATACAATTAAAGCAATTGATTTTCTAGTTCTGGTATTTATTCACTACTGTGCAGAAGGTCTATCTTCCTATTCACATGGAACTTTTTTTCAAACTCCTCCTTGTTCATACTCCTAGGATTTTGTAGTGTGCCTTTCTGGACACAAGAACTCAAACTCAAACATTTTGACCATTTCCAGGTTTTGTCTTTGACATAATTGTTCATCAGTAGAATGGTTAACAATGGGTGGCATAAGAAGGTTAATAGTTAGAGATCTGACCTTCGTGTGAGAAATAGCCTTGTTCAAATCTTGCCTTTGTCTCTTACCAGCTGTGTGAGTCTAGGCAAGTCACTCAATTTCTCAGTGTGTCTTTTTTGTTGCCCACTCTTTTCAATTGTGTCCAACTCTTCATTACTCCATTTGGGTGTTTTCTTGGAAAAAACTCTGGAGAGTTCGCCATTTCCTTCTCTAGCTTATTTTACAGTTGGGTAACTATGGAAACAGGGGTAAGTGACTTGCCCAGGGTCACACAGCAACTAAGTTTCTGAGGCTAGATTTGAACTTGGGAAAATTAGTCTTCCTGACTCTAGGCAGGGCACTCTATCCACTGTGCCACCTAATACTACCAGCCAACTTTTTGAGGTATAAATTGCAAAGCAGGTGTTAACTTGAAAGAGTAGAGGCAATTTCTTCCTTGGGAGGTCCTTACCCTGAATAAATCAGAGCTCTGACCAAAATAATAACAAAAATAAGTAGCTAGCATCCGTTACTTTGCTTTGGCCACTCCTACCCACACTCTTTATTTTATTCTGTTTTAGGCATATGAAGGTTTTATCTGAGAAAGGATTAAAATACTCCCCTCTGAGGAATATTTCAATAAAGCATTTATTAAGTGCCTACTAAAGGTTCTAGGTGCTTGGGTGCAAAAATCAAATTAAATATTCCTTGCTTACAATGAACTTATGGTCTATGAGGGTAAGGAGAGTGAAAAGGAAAAGCATATAATACAGACATGTGCACCTTTAAGGGTCCCCAGAAATTTCAGCAAATTCAAAAGAATACGGATAGACCTTCTTGCCCTGGGATAGACAGACCTAGTGAATCCAGAATTAATGGGAAAAATATTTGGGGAATGAATGGGATTTTTCCAGTGTTTTAAATTTACATTAAATAACTTTCATTTCACTTTTCCTCTCACATGTCAATCTTTCCAGTCAATTGTCTATTTAGAATTTCTTAATTCTTCATGGGAAGTATTCCCTAGAGGTATGATTATGATCAGATACAACCTCTCTTGATCTCTTGAGGAGATGGGTTTCTTCTTTTATGTACCTCATGTAATTGATAAAACAGATGCTGTCAGACTGTAGAATTGCCTAATTCTAACTGCCATCCATCACCAGTGTTTCTTCTATTCATTAGTGAAGAATTTCTGAGTCTTACAAGTCATTGATAGCATTTTTAAGTTTTCTAGGTGTTGTCATCTGGAAAATGGGGAGAGAGACAGAGAGAGAAGAAAGAGAGAGAAGAGAGAGAAAGAGCACCACCAGACTTGGTACTCTAGGAGTAATAAGCACACTATGGACTCTTGAGAAGCTCCTTCCAAAATTAAGCAAATGAGGAGGTTTACATATAATTTTCATTTGTTTTCCTTCATTATTCCCTCTCCTCTAACTTTTGTTTCTATGTTGGGAATCTACCCCTTAGGACACCAGGGAGTTTTTCTGAAAATCTAAACTTCTGGTTGAATGCTGCAACGAACTGGACCACAGATAGTTGATCTTGATGGAAGAGAAAGTTACATGAGTATTCCAAGTCATTAGTAGTTCTGCTTGAATTTTGTGTTCAAATAAATTTTTACCACATCTTAGCCTCAAAATCCTTTTTTTGTGATTAAAGTTCATTCTTTCCTCAAAGTTTATTTGTATCCTAAACCATATTTTGTAAAAAGTTCAATTTAAAAAATTGTTTGTAGTGTTTCCTTTTTATATCACCTTGATTTCATAGGACAATAAATTTAAACCTGGAGAATACTTTGAGGACAACCATTCTTTCACAGAGAAGGGAAGTGAGGGACAGAAGTTAAGTGACTTGCCCAGAGACACACATTCTAAAGAAGATATGATAAGATATTTGAATCAATATCTTCCTGACTCCCAGTCTAGTACTTTATTTATTAGGCTAACTTTACATTTGCAAATATGTAGTGCTCCAGTCTCAAGCTATCCACTTAACATTTCTTCCCTTTCCTTCCCCCCAAAATTACCTTGTAATAGAGGAATAGAAGAGAGGGATACTGCAGTTAAATAAAACTAAACAGCACATTACCCTTAACACCTTACTTCTGTAAAAATGAGAAGGTGGTTATTTTCTCCTATTTTCTTTTGGGCCAAGTTTCATCATCTTACTCATGTCATTGCTATTGTTGTCCTCTCCATTCATATTTCTGTAGTCACTGTGTATGTAATGGGACTTAAATGATTCCCTTGTAGTGGATAGAGGCTGAGTGCCAGAGGCAGAGGAACCAAGAAAAAAGACAAGATAAGCAATCTGTTTTGTGGCATTGTCTCTTTCATTCTAAGTACTGGACTTATGATGTTGGGCTGCAGTTGCAACCAGTGGTGAATGCTGACTTGAATACAACATATTCTCTGAGGTCTTTATCTGTTTCATTTATTATCTTCTTGGGCTAGCTTAATAACCCAGTGGGTTCTGTTGCTGTGGTAAGATGCCCGTAGTTATCTCTTTGTTCTCCCAGTCACTTTGGTCTTAGGAGCTATCCCCTGAACTGAGCACTGAGGTAATCTATTTTTTCATTCCCAATAATATCTACCTTCCCACCTCATAGTTCCCACATCCCTAATGCTCCCCAAATGACTACACAGCAGATGGTAGTGAGGTAAAACATATTTTTTACATATAAAAAAAGAAAACAAAGCAGAATTTTAAAAGGAAGAGAATAAACAGAACAATTAATATGGAGCAGTAATTGATCAGTACAGTGAAAGTATTTTAGTCTGGAATTTGTCTGATAAGGTAAAGAAAGAAATGCCTGCTTCACATGCTAAGTGGAAAGTAGCATTCCTTGGATATTACATACTCTTTGGGGGAGAGGGGAAAGTAATATCATCTGTCTGATAACCTACAAGTTATATTACCTATCTGGGTGCAATATTACTGCCATGATACTGCTTCCGCATAGCCAACTCCATTGTCATCAACTCTCACATTCCCTCTATATACATATACTGGAGAGGAAACAAGTCTCTTAACTTGCTCCTCTCCCTCAAGATAGAAAATGTTCTTATTGCCCTCCCCTCCCCTCCCCTCCCCTCCCCTTCCCTGCCCTCCCCCTCCTTCTCTCCCCTCCCTGCCTCTCCCCTCCCCCTTCCCTCCTCTCCTCTCCTCTCCCCTCCCCTCCCCTCCTCCTCTCCTCTCCTCTCTTTTCCCCTCCCCTCCCCTCCCCTCCTCCCCTCATCTGCTCCCCTATACTCTCTTCTTCACCTTACTCTTGTGGGTCTCAGTTGTGTTCTATGCAGAGCATCCTGGGTTCCTATACCTAGGAATGTACATTACATGTATATTATTTTCCTTGTTCAGTTTGCTTCCTCTGGATAAATACATAAGTCTTACATAATATGTTTTTAATAATGGATTTTTGTTATACTTCAAGTTAATTTCTAGATATACTTCCTCCTCCAGCTACGCAACAAGCACTGTCCATTAATAAAGATGAAAAAAAAAACCAATTAAACAAAAGAAACTCTATATAGGCACCTTATATTTCAAACTTGCAGAGAGTAAACCTCACAACTTTTTTTCATTAATTAATTAATTTACTTTTAGTTTTCAACATTCACATCCACAAGATTTTAAGTTCTAGATTTTCTCCCTAACCCAAGACAGTATGCATTCTGATTACCCACTGCCCCAATCTGCCTTCCCTTCTACCACACCCATCCCTTCTCTTATCCCCTTCCCCTCTATTTTCCTGTAGGGTAAAATAGATTTCTGTACCTCATGGCCATATGTCTTATTTCCCAGTTGCATGTAAAAACAATTTAACATTCGTTTCAAAAACTTTGAGTTCCAACTTCTCTCCTTTCCTCCCTCAAAACCCACCCCCGTTGAAAAGGCAAGCAATTCAATATTGGTTACACATGTGTAGTCATGTAAAACACCTCCATAACAGTCATGTTGTGAAAAATTATATTTTCTTTCATTTTATCCCGACCTCCTATTCATTCTATTCTCTCTTTGACCCTGTCCCTCCTCAAAGGTGTTTACTTCTATTTACCCCTTCATCCGATTTGTTCACCCTTCTATTATCCTCACCCACTGCTTATCCCCTCCCCCCCTACTTTCCTGTCACATAAGATAAAATTTCATGTCAAATTGAGTATGTATGTTATTCCCTCTTTAAGCCAAATGCAATGAGAGTAAGGTTTACTCTTTTGCTCTCACCTTCCCTCTATTCCCCTCCATTGAAAAATCTTTAATTTGCCTCTTTTATGTGAGAGATAATTTACCCCATTCTATTTCTCCCTTTGTCCTTCTCCCAATATATTTCTCTCTTACCCACTAATTTTATTATTTAGGTATCATCTCTTCATATTGAACTCATTGTGTGCCCTATGTCTATTTATATACATAATTCTCGCTAACTACCCTAATACTGAGAAAAATCTCAAGAGTTACAAATATTATCTTTCCATGTAGGAATGTAAACAGTTCAACTTTAGCAGTTTACTTTCAACTTATGATTTCTCTTTCCTGTTTACCCTTTTATGCTTCTCTTGACTCTGGTAATTGAAAGTCAATTTTTCTATTAAACTCTGGTCTTTTCCTCAAGAATGCTTGAAAGTCCTCTATTTCATTGAATGACAAATTTTCCCCCTGAAATATTATACTGAGTTTTTCTGGGTAGGTGATTCTTTGTTTTAGTCCTAGCTTCTCTGACTTCCAGAATATCATATTCCAAGCCCTTTGATCCCTTAATGTAGAAACTGTTAGATCTTGCGTTATCATGATTATATTTTCAAAATACTAGATTTTTTTCTTTCTTTCTGGCTGCTTACAACATATTCTCCTTGTCCTGGAAACTCTGGAATTTGGCTGCAATATTTTCTTTTTGGAATCTCTTTCAAGAGGTGATCCAGGGATTCTTTCAATATTTACTATACTCTCTGATTCTAGAAAATTAGGGTAGTTTTCCTTCATAATTTCTTGGAAGATGATATCTATGCTCTTTTTTTTTTGATCATGGCTTTTAGATAGTCCAATAATTTTTAAATTATCTCTCCCGGATCTATTTTCCTGGTCTGTTGTTTTTCTAATGAGATATTTTACATTGTCTTCTATTTTTTCATTATTTTGGTTTTGTTTGTTAATTTCTCGATTTCTCATAAAGTTATTAGGTTCCATTTATTCCATTCTAATTTTGAATGAATTATTTTCCTCAGTGAGCTTTTGAATCTCCTATTCCATTTGGCCACTTCTGCTTTTTAAGGCATTTTCTCCTTTTTGCCTTTTTAGGCTTCTTTGCCATTTGGATCAGTCTCTTTTTTAATATATTAATTTCTTCAGTATTTTTTGTGTCTCCTTTAGCAAGTTGTCGACTCAGTTTTTATGATTTTCTTACAGCACTCTCATTTCTCTTCTCAATTGTCCCTCTATATCTTTCACTTGATTTTAAAAACTCCTTTTGAGCTCCTCCATGGCCTGTGACCAATTTGTATTTTTCTTGGAAGCTTTTGATGTAGGAACTTTGACTCTGCTGTCCTCCTCTGGTTGTATGCCCTGATCTTTCTTTTCATCAAAGTATGATTCTACAGTCTGAGTTCTTTTACAGTGTTTACTCATCTTCTCAGCCAAAGCCAAATACTTGACTTTCTAACTCTTTGTCAAGGTAGAACTCTGCTTCCAGTGTGTGTGGGCCTGGAGATGTATGCACTGTCACAAGCTTCAGGGATTTGATACCTGACTGTCTATTGGTATAGAGCTCCAGAAGCAGCCTCTGCCAGTCTTGCTGGTTACTGCTGCCACCACTTTCACAGCTTTGGGGCTGGAGCTGGGGCCAGACCTGGCCAGGTGACTTGCTCCTCTTTCGCCTAAGTCCCACAGAGTTTTCCCACTGACATTTTCAATGTCTGTGTGTAGAGAATCTGAAAACTGCCACAGCTGACAATGATTTAGTTCCCTGAGGCTTGCTCTGGCAGGTCTGTGCTGGTGTGGCCCTCACTATGCTACACTCTCTTCCCTGCCTGGTGTGAAAGACCCTGCTTGTGGTCTTTCCAGGTTGTCTTGGGCTGGGGATTCATTTCACTTTGGCATTTTGTGGGTTCTGTAGCTCTCTAATTTGTTTGGAGTCATTTTTTTTTACAGATATTTAGAGAACTTTGGAGGAGAGCTCAGAGAAGTCCATGCTTTTACTTAATTTGGCTCCACCTCCTCCTTTACCATTTTTATCTTTTTCTTTAATTCCTCTAGGAATCCCCTGCTGACCTTGGGTCCAAGTAGCATTTTTCTTTGAGGCTTGCTAATTTCTGTTTTTATACTGTTGTCTTCTAAGTTCATGTCTTCATCTTTCCTGCCACCACAGTAACTTTTTATGGTTATATAATACTGTTGTGGGTATACCAGTTGACTAGATATATTATTCCCTCTCTGAGCTAATTCAGATGAGAGCAAAATTGAAGCAATGGCCACTCCCCTAACCCAAATCTTTCCCTCTGCTATAATCTGTGTTTTGCACCTCTTCATGTGGGTTAATTTCTCCCCCTCTGCTTCTTCCTACCTTCTTTTAGTGTAATCATCTTTCTTAAAATGTACTTTTTTTTTGTTTTTCTGTTTCTGTTCTTGTTGTTTGCTCATTTTCTTGTGTTTCAACAATTTGAACTTTATGCTAAAGTTGGGCTCTGCTGCCTTTTGAGTGAGGAGGCATTATGTCAAACTTCTGCCTTTTTTTTGTGCAATTCTTTTCTTTGCTGATTCTGGTTATCTGAATGCTTTCAGTGCTTCCCAGGTGGTGTTATACTGGGAGAAGTATGATCACTGCACTCCTGGTCTGTGCCTTTATCCTGCCAGTATCCTTTCTCTCCTGTAGCCACAAGCACTAGTATTCTTCTTGACCTTGGAACTGTGACCAGTGCCCTTGTTTACTTGTGTCCAGTTACAGGCATTCCTCTCTACTCTGTAACTGCAAACCAGAACTACAACAGAATTACCAAAAAGTGCCAGCTGCCCTCAGTGCCCCAAAATGTCCCTTGTCATCTCTATTTGACCAAGTGTTTGACCCCCTTACCATCTCCAGGTTTAGAGATTCTGTACTCACTGCTTCCAAGGTCCAATGCTGGTGCTCTTGATACTCTCTGGGCCTGCACCCACCCTGGTTTTGAGGACCTCTCCAGTGGCAGTTTTGGTTGCCCTAGGCTAGAAAAAAATCCTTTCTTCTCACCTTTTTGGAGAAATTATGTCTCTTCAAAGTTTGATTTCAGGCATTATTTTAAAGTTGTTTGAAGGGGAAGGTTGGGAGAGTTTAGCTGTATCCTAGTTTTTACTCTTTCATATCTTGGCTCCCCACCACCTACAACCCTTACATTTTTGCCAAAGTGCTACTCCATACTCACATATAAACTTGCCATTGATCTACTTGATAACTCATGTTTCTACATTTCTTATGCTTGTCATACAAATTCTTACAAATAATTAGAAATATGGTTTGGGCAGAGCTCACAATAGAATATGGATTTAAAAAAAATAATTGTGGTACTGTTCCCTTTGATGCCTGTAATGACGAGGAGGGTAGTTGGTACCCAACCAGTAAAACCATGATTTCTAATCTCTTTGACAGAAATTTGGCTTAGATAAGATATTGATGCCATGGCAAATCTCTAGTGAGTACTGTCAAATTAGCATGAGCCACTATGACATCTCACCTGTCAGGTTCCTCTTTGTTCCAAAGATTGACAGTTCTGAAGAGCCAGTTCACTTTTCTTCATACTCTGAGAGTGGGTGTTGACATGGTGATGTTGCTACTAGATGAGAGGCAGTACACCAGTGGGTATAGTTTGCAGCTTGTAGGAAAAGCCATTGTAAATAATTGAAAAATCTCTGTCATGTGCTTACTGAATTACCAGGGGGAAATTGGTGGCATTCATTTCTTCTTCTGCTGTTATTTTAGGGTTCAATAGAAAGAAGGCCTTTTTTTCTTAGAACAAAAGATGAAAATGCAAACACTAGCACAGAGAGATGCCCCTGGCAGGTTACTATTCCATTACTATCCAACTAAATAGCACAACTTACCAACAGTGTAGGAGCTATTGTGATTTAGATTTTTGTAGGACAGGGACACGACAAAATTATTGTGTAACATTGTTAGCCCAAGTGGGTCTGGTTTTAAAACTGCTTATGGTATGCTAATTTTTTTAAGTTTTTAGGAGTGTTGCTGAAATCATGAGGCCTTTTCTCTTTCCATATTAAGGGGCTCATTTTTCCTACTAAGTAGATAGAAAGGGTATATATACATATATACAGAAGGGTATATATATATATATATACAGAAGATTTCTAAATAAATTTGTAGGTGATTTGAAGTAAAATCTACAGGCGGAATTGAATATGTAGATTCTTGGGATAACTGTCATATTATTCTAGGAATATAAACCAAAAAAATTTCTGTCCATGATTACTAGTTACACAGTTGTGAAAACAGGCATAGGGAATTGCCCCAGATATACTTTTAGGAGATGGGACAGATACTTTTGTTTATGTTACTGACTTAGGTTAATTTAATAGGAACATTGTGTCATTTAGTCATTTTCGGTTGTATATGACTTTTTGTGACCCCATATGGAGTTTTCTTAGCAAAAATACTGGAGTAGTTTGACATTTCTCCAGATTGTTATAGATGAGGAAACCAAGTCATACATGGTGAAATGATTTGCCCAGGGTCACATTGCTAGTAAGCATCTAAGGCTGCATTTGAACTCATATCTTCCAGACTCCAAGCCTGGCATTCTATCCACTGAACCACCTAGCTTTTTGTAGGATTGCTTTTTAGAGGTTATCTTAGATATTCATTGAACTTCTTACTTTATAGATGAAGAAAATGAGCCCCAGAGAGGGAAAATAAGATCATAGGATCACAGATTTAGAGCTGGAAGTATCTCTGAGGTAATTTAGTGCTGGGTTTTCATATATTTTAGTTTCTGGACTCCTTTTTACATGACTAAACATTATTGAGGACCTTGAAAAATTTTTGTTCATATGGGTTTTATCAATGGACATTTATCATATTAAACATTAAAACCAATTATTTAAAATATGCATTAATTCATTTAAATATACTAATACATCCATTACATATTTTAACATAAATGACATATTTACTGGAAGATAATCCTATATCCCAAAGCAAAACTATTTAATGAGAAGGATGGTATCATTTTACATATTATTTTTGCAAATCTCTTTAATGTCTGGCTTAATAGAAGAAAGCTTGATTAGCATATCTAATTCTGTATTCAATCTGTTGTGTTGTATTGTTTTGATTAAAGTATATAAAGAAAATTTAGCATCACGCAGATATGTAGTTGGAATAGGAAAGTACATTTTAGCAAGCAAATAATGTCAGTATTACAGTGAAAATAGTTTTAACTTCACAAACCACCTTAAAGGTTCTTGGGGACTCCTTGGAGTCTATGGTCATACTGTGAATGAAGAACGTAGCCTAACCAACTCAGTTAACAGATGAGGAAATCAATACGAGAGGAGAAATGACTTGCTAAAGGTCTTACAATTAGTAAGTTGAAGAGCCAAGATCTGAACACAGATACTCAGATTCCGAATTCAGCACACTTTCTGGGGTCTTCTGATGCCTTTCAAACTTTCTCAAGGTTGCACAATAAGTAACAGGAAGAGCCAGAATTTGAACTCTGGTGACAAATCTATACCTCTCTCCTTGTGTGCTTCGTAGTCCAGGGATAACTCACCTGAAGTCAAACATTGCTCCCATAAGAAATACATTATGATAGGAATAGGTATTGGATTTATGATTTTTTTATTGGTAAAAAGAATTTCCAGGTGAAGGAACTCCCTCTGCCAATGCAAGTAGGCAGTATTTTTTTTTTTCTTTTTGTGATTTATAGATTTCAAAATCTGTTGCAAGCAATGAGGGATTAAACAACATTTCCAGCATCACACATCCAGTTTGATCCATTACTTGATCACAGGTTTTCCAATTTGGGAGAACAGCTCTTTGGACATTATACCATGCTGTCTTTAAGAAACAGTCATAGGTAAAATAATATTCCAGGAGCTGAATTTCTAGATAGAAATGGGAGGGAGAAGTCCATGTATATGTTCTATGCTCCTACTAGCATAAGGGAAGACACTTTCATTTTTAACATAGTATAGGAAGTTAAGAAGTAGCCTTGGAGTTATGGAAACTCGAGTTCAAGCTCCACCGCTGACAATTTGTGGAGAAAGTGTCAACTTTTATTTGTAGCAAGTTTACTCATCAGGAAGATCTCTATATCAGTCAAATACCCAATCTTTATATCTATCCCCAGAGCCTAGTACAGTGTTGGACACATAGCCTTAATAAATGCTTGTTGAATGATTGAATGTGGCAGTTCTTTAATGTTTAGCACAGCTATGTAGGGTTATAAAATGGGATGGGATTTACCAGGGGAGGGCTTAGCTGATCTCAACAATTTGAATGACTGATAGACACAACTGCAAAGAATTTTGTGATATTAAGATAAAGTTGGCAATGCAGTGTAAAAAAAAAACTCTCTATGAATCATAGGAAGTCAGAGATAAAAGAAAATAGATCATCAGGTCCATCACTTTAATGTTATAGTCGGGAAACTAAGGAATAAAGAGACAGTATGGTATATTTGAAAGAACACTAGTTCTGGAGTCAGAGAAACTGGAACCTCAGGTGTTTACTACCTTTGGGCAAGTCATTAGAGTGTTTGACTATATGGTTTCTGTGGTCCTTTCTAGCTTCTTATCTATTTTCCTATGGATTCATCCAAGGTAACACAGTGTTTTGGTATTAGAGCCTGGACTAAAACTCAAAACATTTTACACCTGCGTCTGAGTTATTTCAAGACTATCCAGTGAGTTCTGACATGATTGAGAAAATGCTTTTAACAGCTCAAATAAGTCTTTGTTATTCCAAAATACCCTTGTGAATTAAGGAGAATGAGACATAGGATTTTCACTCTACAGAGGAGAAAACTGAAGCACAGAAGGGGAAAATGTGACCACACAGAATTCTACCCTTTTGACTCCCAGTTCAGTGTTATTTATATTATACCAAGTCATATTCTCATTTGGAAGTCAAATTTTCCTATTTTATAAGAGGGGCATGATATGTATATGAGAATTTAGCATGCTTTTCTCATTTTGGGCTTTCTTGTTCCTCGAGGAACCAAGAAGGGGAGATTTTACCATTTTCCTACACCTGCTGCTTCTCAGTCTAATTTTCTTCATTTTTCTCTCAGCTTGTTCTCTTTCTCCTGGCATTTTTTCTCTCTTTTCAAAGTAGGGCTGTCCAGCAAGGTGAAACATAGATATTGTAACTAGGGCATGACTTTCCATTTCTACCAACTAGTTGTGCAGAGGAAGGTTGGGAGTGAGGCCATGTCATGAGAATATGGTGAGGGAGGGACAAATTAATTCTTATCCCTTTACTCACAGCTCCCAGGCTAAGAAGTGTAGATGAACATGGAAGGGAGAAGGAGAGATGGAGTGGAGAGCACCCATAGTATAGCCAGAACCATTAGTTCAGTAAGACTCCCGCTATTTTCTTTTCAGTGAAGCCCCAGTTTTTTCCAGATGGGGTGAATAAATTCTAGTCCAAGGAATGACTTTTGCTTTTCACATTTTTTCCAGTTGAAATTGCTAATATTAAACTAAAGTTATTTGGGGGTGAGGGTCCAGACTCTGGTAGACAAACTGATTAGTACACTGAATTATTTGTCAACTACTGTAGTAGCCAATGTATCTCAGCTATGGTCCTCTATGACATCACTATCAAATTAGATTATATGGTAATTTACAAAGCAATAGACCACATTTAATTTTAACAAAGGATTACATCTTTAAAAAACTTGGACTGTTCTGGTGAAAAACATGGGAAATTACAGGATTCTTATAGTGCTATATTCTTATAATTTTGTACTTAGAGCTCATGAATTGTTCTGTGCCATAAATGGATTGTTGAAAATGCTGACACAAATATCTAAGCTTGAATCTCCTGTGTCTATGATTCTAAACCATTTCTCTCACTTCTGACTGCAGAGATACTATAATAATAGTAATAATAATGATGATGGTAACTAGCATTTATACTTTAAAGTCTGCAAAGTTCTTTACAAATATTATCAAAGGTTTTCCTTACAGCAACTCTGATAGTTAAGTGTAATAATTGTTCCCATTTTACAGATAAGAAGCTGAGGCCAAATCATATTTTTTTTTACTTTCCCATGGTTATGCAGTTAGTAAGTTATCTAAGGTCAGTTTTTGAACTATTTTCCTGACTCCGGAGTCAGCAATTTGTCCACTGTGGGACTAGATATCAAATGCCACCTTCTCTGTGGACCCTTCTAGGAACTTATGGCAAAATTTTTTCTCTTTCCTACTCAGTTCATTTTATACTGCTTGTATTCATTGTTCATTTTGGACTTTATGTTATATTTCTTTATATGCGTATCTTCTCCTACCATGCTGTTGGGACTAGCTGCATTGATGATATCTCAAATCTTTTAAAGTATATTTATCAGAATCCTTAACACTTTAGCCAATTGGCATAAATTGAATTGTGTAGCTCTTGGCTCTTCTCATTTGGAGTATGCTCAGTTGGCATTCCAAACATTATACTTAGGTCAGACCAATTGAACATGCTCTAATGAGGTGGGGTGTGGGCAAAGATGTCTTTGTATCACCTAGTTGAGATCACAGCACTGAGAAATGGGATATGTAGGCTTTGACAAGGAGATGAGAGTGAAAAAAATAAGTTTTATAAGATGTTATATTTAGGCCATTTTTACTGGACAAATGGGCATTAACTTTTGTAGTGCTGTGATAGTGAAGCAAGGGTTTTTAACTCTGAGGTACAGATCATGGGGAATCTGCAGCAAATAACGGAGAAGCAGAGCCATAGTTAGGATATACAATGTGATATAGTAAAAACAACAACAAAAAATAACAAAACAACTGGAAAATGTGGGGTAAAAACTCCATAACAAAAAAGATACCAAAAGCTCTCTTTTGAATAAATGTTAAGCTTTTGTCCCTGGAACTCAGGACCCCTTTCCACATTACCTTTTTACATCTTGGCTCAAACATAACCATCAAGTTTTACTTCATATTCTTCTTCACATAGTCTATAGGCAAGCCATATTATATTACACAAGAGAAATAGTTTAGATTTAGAATGAGGGCATATGGTTTCAAAAATGGTGATATGCTTTGTCACTTACTACTGATATAACCCTGAGGAAGACATTTAAAATCTATGGGCCTCAGCTCCAAAACTTTAAAATGAGATAGTTGAAGTAGGTGGTTTTCAACTCTAAAACTATCATTCATAGAGGATTTGACCTTGTCTTAGTCTCTGAACTTGGATCAGGTCTTTGGTCATGCTTAAAGAAACTCTTCCATATGTATCATTTTGAATTCTTCCTCTTCCACTAAGTCTTCCTTCATCCCCCAACCCAAGGGAGTTACATATTCTTCCTCATATTTCTTAAACTACTTTCCCCAGACTTGTATTATAATTAGCTGTATGTACCTTGTATCATAATTAGCTGTCCATGTATCTTATAATCCTTATAAACTGCCAACTCTTTGAAAGCAGAGACCACATTATATTTCAGCTTTGCATTCCTACTGCTCAGTACTGAGTTTTGCATGTGAGAGTGAATTAATAAATATTTGTTGAAATTAAAACACACACACACAGCAAGAATATTGGGGGAACAAGAGGGTTAAATCTACAAACATGGAAGCCAAAGTCCAGAGACTAAGTTAAGGAATTTTAAGGATTGTCTGAAGATGAGGAAAAATACAGGATAAACAAACACCTACAAAACAATGGCAACAGTGAAATCTTTTATGCTACCTTGGTTTGTGTGAGTCATTTACCTTTCTGTCCCTTGGAGGGAATGATCTCAAATATTGGAACTTAAAGCAGATAATATACATTATTGTTTGCAGGAGGAAAGGATCATTGAGTAGCTTTGGGCAAGGAAGTGAATTAGAAGTCCTAATCAGCTCGGAGAAGGAAGGAAGAAAGCCCTGGTTGTTGGGTTTATGCTGACATGATTAAAAAGAGGAGAGGACTTGCCGGAGAAATGCCATAATTTACCTTAGGTTTACCCTGAGTTTTCCTTTGACACATTCTCTAAGACACAACAAGGGCTGGAGAATTCTCATCATATGTCATATTCTAAGCCAACTTGCTAGGGGCATTATTGGCAATTAGAATTTTCTTTGTAGCATCAAACTCTGACACATGCTGGAGGTAGTTATTGGACTAAAATTATCAGAAACTGGATCCAAAATGTCAAGACTCTCTTGTAAACTATTTGTGAAGGAAGAGGGGAAGAAAAGAAAAATGGGGAACTTCAAGATTTGCTATGAACTCTCAGGTTTCTAATTTTTAATAATGAATAGAATGGATTAGAACTTAATAGCCTGAAATGACCTTAGAAACCATCTAGCCTACTCCCCTCATTTTATACAGGAGGAAACTGAAGCTCACAGAGAATTTGAAAATTTCAGAGTTAAAATAAAAATCATTGGACTGACAAATATTTATTCAGGACCAAAGAATGTGCCAGGCACTGTGCTAAGTGCAAAACAAAAAAAAGGAAGCAAAAGACAGCTCTTTCCCTCAATCAGTTTACTAATCTAATGGATAGATTTCAATGGCCATGTAGTCTATGCAATTACCAAAAAAGAATTGTCAGTACATTGTATCTGAACAGAGATTTTCAGCCTTCAGTTACTTGTAATTAAAATGAGCCTAGCACCACCTCCATTAGCTCATTCCTCTTTGGGATAGTTGCAAGTGCTACAAACATTTCTCCTGACATTAAGTCTAACTTAATCTCTTTGCAAATTCTATTACTTCAGCTTTCCTCTTTTGGAATAAGGCACCAAGTTTAATATTTTTACTTTTCATAGATCAACCTTTCAAATTCTTGTAGACAGTTACTCTGCCCTCTTCAAGTCTAGGCTAAACAACCCCAGTTGCTTCAAACAATTTTCATATGATGAATTTGAGACCCATCATTTTCTTCTTGCTCTTCTCTGGCTGCTTTCTCAAAGTCGTTCTTAAAATATGGTACCTAGATCTTTATATAATAGTCTCAATGTGGTCTATCATTTTGTTACTCTTGGAAGTTAGATTAAGTGATTTGCCTAAGGTCACACAAAGAATTATTGATAGAGCTAGGCCTAGAACCAGGTCCCTTGGCTCTCATTCCAGAGAACTTTTCTTTATATGACTTTGATGTTGATGCATTTGCATAAGAGGGGCTTGGGCTGTGGAAGGTAATTCAAAGGCCACCTATTTTACCCCTTTCATTTTGTAGATAAGAAACTGAAGCCCAGGAATATTAAAGACTGAACCAAGAACACACAATTAGTAAATGTCAGAAATGGGATTTGAACCCCTGTTCTCTGACTGGTATCCTTTCCATGGCATAACATTGCATTTTTCATGATATTGAAATGATCTTGGTTTATCAAAGGCATTATGAATAGAATATAAGCTCTGACAATCCTGGGCTACTGAAAAGGTTTCAAGTTCTAACCTAGTCACAATGATATGTCTGTTGTCCGGGAATCAGTTGATTTGGGACTTGATTTTCAATAGAGTGTCTGATAATATTTTTTCAACTGAGGAAAGTTATTCATCAATCAATCAATAACCATTTATTAAGTACCTACTGCATTTTAGGCAATGTATAGGCCATAGAATATATAAAGATATAAAAGGGATGAAAAACATTTCTAACCTTGAATGATGTCTATTAAGGCACAAAAGAGTTATTAATTGTATCTTAGGGGGGAGCAACTGAATCAAAGAAATAATGTTTCCTTTAAGTATTGATGTATATGATATCTAAGTATTTTGATCATGAATTGAAGGGAACTTAGGGATCATTAGAACAATATTCTTAATTCATTGATGAAATCAAGTCTATAGGAGGCGAAATGACTTGTCATTCCATACTCAATAAATTCCAGGAAAATCTATCACTTCTAGGATCAAATATAAAATCCTCTATTTGTTATTCAAAGCTTTTCTTAAGCTGCCCTACTCCAACTTTCTGGTCTTCTTAGACCTTATACCCTCAACCCCACCCATCTCTGATACAGTGACACTGATCTTATTCTTCCTTCAACTAGACACTCCTTCTGATTGTTCATTTTCACCCATTGTCTGTTGTCATTCCTAGAATATTCTGCCTTCTCCTCTTAACCTCCTGGCTTCTTGTAATGGCAATCAAATTAGGATCTTTTACTTTTTTTGTTTTATTGAAAGTGCCTCTGATTGAATAATGGGATTAAGGAGGATCTTTCCCACCCATTGATGGACCTGCCCACTCTTGGCAGCTTGATTAAAGGAGTTGTTTTGTAGGAAGATCCCAAGTACCTTCTGTTTTTTGTTTTATTTTATTGAGGCACTGGGTCAGAGGGTAATGCCCTCTGGTTCTAAAAAAGTTATAAATACTCTGAGGGTAAAGTATTACTTTGGGGCTGAGTTTTGTAAGAAGGTTTGAGTGAGAGATGAGGACTCTGGGAAGCCACTTGAAGGAGCCCCCGGGTTTGAAAACCCAGATGTCAATGCTTCTCTCTCTGGCAACGTTGGTCAGACAGTTGAGGTACAACTGTCTGTTGAATTTAGGCAGAGGAAGCCATGTCTGTTGATCTTTGATTTCTCTGTATCTTCTTTGAAGTTCAGAGTGCTGACCCCACCAAATTAGGTGAATGATATATGTGCTTGGTTAAGGGACTGATACATGTGCTTGATGAAAGTGATTGTTAGCCCCTCAAAAGTTGCTTTTCCTTTTATGAATACAGATCTAAGGACCTATAGTATATACATATATTCTACTATATACACACATATATACCCACATATATTATATTATATATATAATCTTTATTTTCTTCTGTTTCTTCCAATATTTTCATTTTTTTAAAAATATTTTTTATTGTCTCCTGGGGTCCTTTTCTATTGGCTCATTTAAATTTTCATTTTTGGGTAAGGTTTACCATCATGTCTTCTAAAGTATTATTTTTCTTACTACTTTTTCCTCGCTAGCTGTTCTTTCTGTCTCATTTCATTTCTTCCAGAAAATTTTCTTTTTTTTTTTTTGTCTATGCCATTCTTTTCTCTGAATTAGGACTTATGATTTATGCATTTACTCTGGCTTTCCCTTTTGGCTTTCTCTTAATCTAAGGTATTTATAAAAATTGTGTATCAGCCTTTTATGTGTACTCATATCTTTAACTTCAGTTTCCTCATTGAGGGCTTGTGGTTTGGTCAAATTTCTGTGTAGTATGGAGAGTTTCTACTTGATCCTGAGTTCAGTGGTTAAGACTGTACTCTGTTGTTGCAATTGTTTGGCCTTGATTCCTTTTCTGGTACAGGTCTAAAGCATGATAGTTTGGCTTAATCTCTTGAGAAAGATTTAGATAAGGCTCCTGAGTAAGCTCTTAAAATGGTATGACTCCTAATTCCCCTGGTAGACTGTGCTATTTCACAAGTCCCTTTTTTTTTACTAACTTATCTCTACTTTTGAGGTCTCAGAATCTTGTAAGGCTTCTGATGTTGTCCTCAACTGGATGGAGGAGTTTAAACCTAATTCTCTGGTTTTCTTTATCATTCTTTCTAGTGCATTTAAAAAAATTTCACTGAGATATTTGTGGTAAACCTGGGTTCTTCTAGATCCAAGCACTCTCCTACCTTTACAAAGTCTTCCGCATAGCATTCTTAAATTAAAATTGTAATTTCACTGGTTTAGGGAGCTACAAATGAAGAACTTCCTTGACCAGTGTGGGTTTACAGGTGTTCTGTAGTTTATTGTTTTAGACAAGTGCCTGGAGCATTGAGAAGTTAAATGGTTTGTCCACACAGTATGTATAAGGGGCTGGACTTCAACCCAGGTCGTTTGGGCCAATTCTTCATTCCCTGTATACATTAACACAAATATGTGTATAGATATTTGTATATCTATGCATATATATACATACATACATGCATACACACAAATATGTATGTGTATATCTACACACATCCCCTGTATATTTTTACAGAAATATCTGTGTACATATATATGTGTATATTTGTATGTATACATATATATACATATATGTATATTTAATATGTGTATGCATACACATATTGTGATTTCTTTTTTTAAAATAGTGTTATTTATTTTTAGATTTTGACATTCATTTGTACAAATTTTTGAGTTCCAATTTTTCTCCACATCTCTCCCCTCCCCCCATAACATCTTGCATTCTGATTACCCATTCCCTCAATGTGCCCTCCCTTCTGTCACATCCCATCCTTCCTTTATCTCCATCTTCTCTCTTTTCTTGTAGGGCAAGATAAATTTCTATACCCCATTATCTGTATTTCTTATTTAAATTATATGCAATAATAATTCTCAACATTCATCTCTAATATTCTGAATTCCAACTTCTCTCCCTTCCTCCTTCCCCACCCATCCGCACTGAGAAGGCAAACAATTCAATAAAGGCTATATATGTGTCTTTTGCAAAATACTTCCAAAATAGTCAAGTTGTATAAGACTAACTATATTGCCCTCCATCCTACCATGCCCCCTCTTTTTTATTCTATTCTCTCAATTGACCTTTTCCCTTCCCAGAAGTATTTACTTCTAGTTACTCCCTTCTCCCATTTGCCCTCCCTTCTATCATCTCCCTCACCCCACTTCTCCTCTTCTCCTCTACTTTCCTGTAGTGTAAGATAGATTTTGAAAACAAATTTGGTGACCATGTCATTCCTTCCTTAAGCCATATGTGAAGAGAGTAAGTTTCACTTTTCCCCCTATCACCTCCTCCCTTTTCTCCTTCATTGGTTCATTTCAAAGCCTATTTCAGTGGCTATTTTGTATATTGCTTCTGCATCAGAAATGAAAGGAGGAAACATCATCTGTTCCCCAAGAAAGTAGCCTTCTATGGTCTTATTTTTCTTTCCTGTTCTGGGCATTTTCCCAGCCAGTTACTTGACTTCTGAGATTCCTCTCCACCCTCACCTAGATCTGCCCAGCTAGTGCTTGGGGTATGAGATTCAAATGCTGCTCCCCAGCCTCAGGGCTTTCAGCTGCAGGTGGGGCTGCTCTTCAATGTGAGCTTAAGTTCTGGTGCTCAGGGGAGTGCAGGGCCACCTCCCAGGCTCAGTTCCCTCAGGGGTTTTTTGCAGAGACCTTCAGTAATGGATCTGAGGTCCTGTCTGCTACGGGAGTCCTGGGCCACTGCTGCCTCTGCCGCTGCCTCCCAAGGGGGCCTGAGTTATGGAGACACCCCGCTCCCCTCTTGGCCAGCCCAGAAGTCTCTCTCAGTGACCTGTAGCACCTGTGGGTGGAGGGACCTTCTCAACCTCCGGAGATTCCATCCCTGAAGCCTAATCGGATCTGTTCCTCTCAGGCTGCTTGGCCAGGGCTGGGCTCTGCTGTCCGGTGTGCGACAGACCTTTGGGGTCAGTTTTTCAGGGCTCTCTGGAATGGAAATCTCCTCCACTGTGTTGCTGAGCAGCTTGCACTGGTCCAGAATTTGTGGGGAGTTCTTTGTACAGAAAATTTATGGGCTGTGGGTTCGGAGCTAGCATACGTGAGTCTACTCTGCCATCTTGGCTCCTCCCCTGTGTAGTTCCTATTTCTTAAAGCCACACAGGATTACTTCAGTAGATATTTGTTAAGTCATGCACAAAGCTAGCATGGGAGATTGTGTTTGAGAAGATTATAAAGTGTCATCTTAGAGGAAACAAATCTGAAAAGGATAAATGGAACTAATGAGAAGTTTTATAATTAAACTGTAGGACTCCCTGCCACAAGTTATTAAGTCTTTGTAATCTACAAATAGGCATTAGAAACAGAAGTGTGTCCACTAACCTATTAGCTGGGAAAAAATGAAAATAAAAATGAATCATTATATTTTAGGGCAGAAGATTATGACTAGATACAGTAGAGAGTATTTTTCTTCATGCCACAGTGGAATATCAGTTAGATTTCCTGACACAGCATATGGTATTGCTCCGCAAAATAATACTGATTTATTGTGGTAATCTGTGATTTCATTATCATGGACACTCTTTCCACCTATACTGTTCATAACCCCTCTGCACCTTAGAAGATAGTCTTTTCAAATTGCTATAATGGAGAAATTAACTCTCTTGAAGCCAACCTTATTATGAACCCCTCTAAAATTAGAAAAAAAATACTTTCTCTAATAATAGGCAGGTAATCAAGGTTTTTTCAAGTTTGGAGGCAGACAGATAGAGTAGCAGATAAAATACTTAGCTTGGAATGAGAAGGTTCCGAGTTCAAAGCCCTCAAAACTTTAGTAGCTGAGTGATCTTGAGCAAGTCATTTAAGCAGTATTTGCCTTGGCTTTCTCATCTGTAAAATGGAGAGTATGAAAATAACTACCACCTAGACTTATTGGAAGGGTAAAGTGAGATAGCAAGCACATATAAATACATATGCAGACACATTTGCCTACCTTTAATCACTATGCCAATGTTACTAAAATCTTCTTAACCTTGAACGTAATTGATGTATTTATTGAGAACTCAACATAATTTGTACCACAAGGCATATGGGGACATTATTAGGATACTAAACATAAGTCACATGGACATGGCTATTTAAAATATTTAAAGCACATTAATTGAAAAAAATCATTATTATGGGCCTAACATTCAAGTTGCCATGTAAGATACTAGAGAGAGATAAAGATAAATAAGATGAGAGATAAAGATAAATGAGTGACAGAAGAAATGTGTGTGGCAAATTCCTATTAAATATTCCTGCTATTGAGGCAGTAGTAACTCAGTGGATTGAGCACTGGAGGCAGCCCTGCCCCCCCCTCAGGCACCTGAACTTAATCCCACTGAAAAGCAGCCCCACCCCTCACTGAAAGCCCTGAGGCTGAGAGGCAGCATTTGAATCTCAGACCCCCAAGCACTAGTGAGGCAGGGATGGAGAGGAATCTCAGAAGTCAAGTAACTGGCTGGGAAAATGCCCAGAAAAGGAAAAAATAAATAAGACCATAGAAGCTTACTTTCTTGGTGAACAGATATTTCCTCCTTTCATTTCTGATGAGGAAGAGCAATGCTTACCATCAGGGAAAGACATAGAAGTCAAGGCCTCTGTGTCCCAAACATCCAAAATAAATATTAAATGGGCTCAGGTCATGGAAGAACTCAAAAAGGATTTTGAAAATCAAGTTAGTCTAAAGTGGAGGAAAAACTGGGAAGAGAAATGAGAGAGATGCAAGAAAAGCATGAAAAACGGGTCAATACCTTGCTAAAGGAGACCCAAAAAATGCTGAAGAAAATAACACCTTGAAAAATAGGCTCACTCAATTGGCAAAAGAAGTTCAAAAAGCCAATGAGGAGGAGAATGCTTTCACTGGAGGCAGGAAGATTTGAGTTCAAATCCAGCCTCAAACACTTCCTAGTTGTGTGACTCTGGGCAAGTTACTTAACCTCTGATTGCCTGACAAAATGGATCCACTGGATCCACTGGAGAGCAGAATAAAAAAAAAACAAAACACAACACAACACTCCAAGGGATCCTCTTGGTGTCATGCAGCCAAGGCAGGGCTGGGCTCTGCTCTAGGTCCAGTGCATGATGGACCTTTGGGGTCGGTTTTTCAGGGCTCTCTGGAATAGAAATCTCCTCCACTCCATTGCTGCATGGATTCCACTGCTCCAGAATTTGCTGGGAGTTCTTTTCACAGGCAATTTATGGGTTTTGGGTTCGGAGCTAGCATATGTGAATCTTTCTACTCTGCCATCTTGGCTGCTCCCCCTCCTAGATACTTTTTTCCAGACATAATCTAACAATACCTCCCTCATATTACACTTTTGAAGCTGATTTCTTTTGTATTTATAATGTAAGACTTCATATTTTGAAAATAATTTTACTAGATTCCATCCAGTGCTTTCTATTGATCAATATTGTGGTGTAGAATTCTGTTTTTCATTTAAATTCAAAGCAATGTACTTTTCTTAAGTTTTCTATAATAAGGAGGTAGGTGATATCTCTGTACCCTGTCTCGGTAAAGACATGATATTCTCTTCTAAGCACCACATTTTATTCAGTTCTTTTAACTCCTTGTGATTCCATTTGGGATTTTTTTGGTAAAGATATTGGAGTGGTTTGCCATTTCCTTCTCCAGCTCATTTTACAGATTAGAAAACTGAAGCAAACAGGGTTAATTGACTTCCTCAGGATCTCACAGGTAGTAAGGATCTGAGGCTGAATTTGAACTCAGATCTTACTGACTTCAGGGTCTGGTTCTTTATTCAGTGTGTAAGAAATACCAGTCTGATTGTTGTAGTTTAATACAAATAATAATCTGTAAAGTGTTCAGAGGAAGACAGCGAGGATGGTGAAGCAACCTGAGTTCAAGTCATGAGGGATCAGTTGAATGACATGAGAATATTTAGCTAAAGTAGAGAAGATTTAGAGGGGACTTGACAGCTATATTTAAGTATTTGAAGTAATTGGATGTAGCTGAGGGACTAGACTGCTTTTCATTGAAATATAGAAGAAGAAAGTGTCGAAGTTATAAAAAGACAATTTTAAGCTTGAGTTCTGGAGAGGGAATTTCCTCCAAAAATTCCTATCCAAAAGTGCATTAGTTATTTCTCCTTGAACATCTTCCAAGAAAAGTTTGTTGCCACTCATCGCACATGATATAGCAAGGAATCCTTTGAGGTATAGGTTTGCTATATATTGTGAAGTCCTTCCTAACTTCAAATATTAAGATTCTGTGAAATAAGATATAATCCTTTCCTTCAAGGTCCTTACAAAGTTAAAGTAATAGAAGACATAAATTATATCAACAGATTAGCATAGTATGAATTAGAATGTGAGAGAATTCAAGAGGGGACAACACAGTCTACTTCAACTTCCTTGCAATAATCTCATGAAATAGAAATAAGCAAACAAAGAGAGGAAGGGAGAAAGGGAGGGAGGGTTGCACCTACTGTGGTGTAATCTGTGAGTTTTCCTTCCTTCCTTCCTTCCTTCCTTCCTTCCTTCCTTCCTTCCTTCCTTCCTTCCTTCCTTCCTTCCTTCCTTCCCTTCCTTCCTTCCTTCCTTCCTTCCTTCCTTCCTTCCTTCCTTCCTTCCTTCCTTCCTTCCTTCCTTCCTTCCTTCCTTCCTTCCTTCTTCTCTTCTCAAAGACCAACCCTTAAATCTATTTTCATTCTGAAGCTCACCAATTCTACCACAATAGCTCCCTTGCCCAAGCACCACTTAATGGCAATATTTTGGGCCCTCCAGGCTCAGAGTAAACAATAGTAACTGTTTCTCTTTTGACCAAAAGTCCTGAGGTCTTCCCCTGCCAGTCTGATTGAAAAAAAAAAATTATTGCCTTGGAAAGTGGAAAATACTTGAAGGTAGTTATTATGTCACCCCTACATCTTCTATTCTCTTGGTCAAACATTTCCATTTACTTCAGTTTTTAAGAATGCAAGCTCCTTGTGTGAAGGGATTGTTCAGTCATTGTATTTATACTTCTAGCATCTCATAAATTTCCTGAAACATATTAGGAGGTTAATAAATACTTATTGATTGATTAAATAAATTGATCCTCATATAGTATGATCTTTCATCCATTCAAAATAAAGGCTACTGTCCTTTGAATTATCCTCAACATATTTTTCTCCTTTGTAAAGTATGTGACAGAGAAAATTGTATCACATAATTAGCGCATATTAAAGTGTAGCATTTATCTTAAAGAGAACTGAGTAACCATATAGTCCAGCTTCATTATATTTTAATAAAAGCTAACATTTATATAGCATTTACTGTATGCCAGTCAGTTTGTTAATGCTTTACAATTATCTCATTTAATCCTTTCTAAAACCTTGGGAAGTAGGTACTATTATTATCCCTATTTCACAGACGAGGAAACCAAGAGAAACAGGTTAAATGACTTAACTAGGTTACACAGTTAGTAAGTCTGAGGGCAGATTTGAACAAAAATCTTCCTGACTTTAGGAGCATATCTATCTACTGTGCCACCTCAGATACCCTTTTATTTGTTGAATTGGATGAGGAAACTTGGGCTCAGAAACAGGATAGAACATACTCCATGTTACTCAGTCCTGGGTCTCTTAACTCCTCTAGTCCATGTCTTTTTCTGCGCCATAGCTGTTTATCACACAGAAGCGCCAAAATTCTAATTACCGGACCTCACTTGGAATCCTTGCTCTATCACATACTGATTGTGTTGTCTTGGGAAAATCCTTTAGTGTCTTACCGTCTCATTTCCTCATCTGTAAAATAAGATTTTATTAGATAGTTTCTAAGGTACTTTCTAACTTTTATGAACAGCATTGGAAATGAATGACTGAATCAGCAGAATAAAATCAAATTCCTTGCTAAGATTTTGGACAAAGGCACGAAGAAAATCTATTCAACTATTTTCCAAACATATTCTTTCTTAAAGCATCTTAAGTACTTTGATAACAGGAAAATAAAATGAAGCAGTAGTAGCTCACATGAATCTTTGCCTGTGTGTAAGCATGTGTAAGCATGTGTGTTTGAAGACATTTGCCGTGGGTGCTATATAATCCCAGTAAAGGTTTGTCAACAGAAAGGGTGGATTAATGCATCCTGCATGTATTTTGTTGCAGAAATAGGTGGGTACTGTTCAAGGAAGACTTGGAAATGACTCTACTACCAAGAAAATTGAAATGTGTGTACCTTAAAGGTGGCCTTATTTTGTGATTCAGTTTCCATGGCAAAGCTGATGTTCAGGAAGCTGAAAAGGGCTTAAAGATACTCCAGTGTAACCTTCCATATTTTCATTTCCTTAATAGGGCAATTGTGTATAGAGGTGAACTGGTGTAAAATATATTTCTTAGGTTTAAGGCTTTGTGTGTCTTAGTGTTAGAAATTCCCTTTCCTCATTGGTGCTTAAAAAAAAAAAAAGTAATTTCCCAGACCATGCTCTCTAAGTAATACGAATAAATTAAGCTTATACTGTAGCTCTGGAAATAGGTACGTGTTTATTACAGAAGCAAAAGTAGGATCAAGAGGTCAGTTTATTAAGTTGGACATGGTGCAAGTTGTGAGCAAAATCTTTTTTCCTTTGGGGATTGTTTTATAATATCATTTTTTACCTTAACCCTCAGGTTCACCATATGTCTGTAAATTTAGATAATAATGGAAAATGTAGAGCTAAAATGTCTGACAGAATTTTCAAGCTTTTAAAATAAGTAGATTCTTCCTTCATTCCTACTTTTCCATCCAATTTAACTCTATTTGATTCAATTCATTGGATTTAGTAAACATTTATTAAAGAGTTATTGTGTGCTAGAAGTCATGCTAGACACTACAGAGACAAAGCTAAACATGAAATCAGGTCCTGCTCTCAAGCCACTTACATTGTACTAGTAGCTGTGTGTATGTATGTGTATGTGTGTGTGTGTGTGTGTGTGTGTGTGTGTGTGTCTGTGTGTATGAGGGCATGAGTAATTATGAGTACACTGAGAGGTCAATACAAAATATACAAAATGTAAATATATACATAGGAATATATACATATATACATATAAACATTTACATACTTGTAATCATGCCTACCTGCATACACACATATGTTGTGTTGTGTTCATTCTTCATTTTAGAAGACTGTGATATCAGAGAAATGATGACCTGCCTTGCACTTGACTTTGTTTTGTGTGAGGGAGGTCACCAAGGTCACCAACCTCATTTTCTCTCCTGAGCCATCTGGATACATTGAGCAGATATTCACCGGGATGACTGGAGATGGCTCAGGATGCAATGGGAGACCATGGTCTTTTCAGATAGTCATTTAGAGGGAAGTAATGACCATAGAGTGAATAGGCCCTTTAAAAAGTAGTCAGAAAATGGTCATTTTAATGAGTAAAAGAAAAAAAATAGCTAAATCATGCTGAGAGGGAAAGATAAACTGTTCTATTGATAATCACTCTAAGTCAGTCATTAAGTGGAGCTTGGCAGAGACCTATTGTTGTCCAACCTATGGCAGTTTATCATGTGCTGCGCACTGTGCCATACTTTTAACAAATGTATGTTTTGAGACTGGATCACCCTATCTCACTCAGCCTCGATGTGCATTAGCTACATATGGGCCCAATATCAATGCTGATGGGGATGTAACCTCTGTTCTCTTCTCTTTCTGATCTAGGCTGTTTGACCATTCTTAAGGTAGTCTGACTCCCCCTGTCCTGGGAGTTTCCCGTACTGGTACTGTATTTAGTGCAGATTTTCCATGAGTTTTAGCTGTACAGAAGCTTAGAACTCTCATACTCAAGTTATGAACTAGCCCCAGCCTCTTCCAGTAGTAAAGAATGAGCCACCATGCCTGGCACAATGTAAATATAAAGCATTCTCCTTTCTGGCTATGGGGACAAGGGTGAAAACAAGATTCAAGACCAGGTAGTGTACTACTTTTCTCAAGGAATTAATGGTCAAGGTGGTGTTAGTGGTTTAATTCCCTGGAACAGACTGTCTCCTATCTTTCCCTCAGTGAAATATTTAACTAAGATATAATTTGTATGAGAAGAAAGGAGTGATTTAAGAGATGTTCATGAGGGTCTTCATTTTAGGCATTTGATAACAAAAAAATGAAAGAAAGTAAATGGGAAAGGACAACATATAAGAAGAGGGAATCAAGTTGATTAGTTTAGACAGAACTTTACTTCATGAAAAAGAGTAAACAAGAACTTTGGGAGGTAGCTGCTATTACTATCTCCACTTTTTAAAGTTGAGGAAATGGAGACAGATAGAGGGTTACCCAGAATTGCACAGCCATATTTGAACTCAGATTTATTTTGACTCCAGATCAAATGTACCACTTTGGTTATACACTAGGGATACAAAGACACAAGAAAAAAAGAATATCCTCAAAGAATATCCATTTTGGTGGGATAGACAACATTTTATATAAAGAATATTGTAAACATATGTAAATATGGATATGTATGTGAATATACCCATAACAAAGAGACAGTGATAATAGGAAGAGGGTCATTAGCACAGAGGAGGACCAGGAGAGTCTTCATGTAGAACTTGGAATTTGAGCTGATTCTTAAAGAAAATTAGGAGATTTCTAGAGGCAGAGGTTACGAGGAAGTACATTGAAGGCATAAAGGACAACATATGCCCCAGCAAGGAGACAGGAGATGCAATATTCTGAATGGAGAATAGCAAGTACACTTTGGAAAATATTAAGGGAATTAGGCAAGTTATGAAAGATCTACTGGATAAGGGAGAGACTAGATGAAAGAAGACAATAAAAAAATAGGTGAAAAGAGGTAAGAGGTTAAATAATTTACACAGTTAATAATTGTGGTTTCAGGTTTGAGTGTAAGAAATGGAAATATTTATGATGGAGCCAAGATGGTATGTTAAAAGCAGGGACCTGCTACAGTTCTCCCTCTAAACCCCTCAAAAACTGGTAAAAAAATGACTCTAAACAAATTCAAGAGCAGTAGAAGTAAAAAATGACAGCCTGAAGTAAATTGTCGTCCAAGACAATTTGAAAGATTGACAGGAAGGATCTATCACACTGGGCTGGGAGTGCAGCACAGTTTGGCATAGGCCATGCCAGCACAGAGAGAATTGGAATAGGTCTAATGAGATTGAATTGCTGGTGGCTGCTGTGATTTCCAGACTTCTCAATCCACAAACACTAAAGACAGCTTTAAAAGTGGGTGGTAAGTGTTTCTCATCTGACTGAGAGGGAAGAATGGTCCCACCTCAGCCCAACCCAGGCTCTAGTCCCAGGGCAGCAGTAAGTACTGCTGAAGTACAGGCTACTTCTGAAACCCTTCATGTAACAAAGAACTCACAAGTCAAGTAACTGACTGAGAAAATGAGGAAACTGGGGGAAAAGAAACAGACTATAGATTCTTACTTTCTCAGTAAAGAATTATTTTCTTACATCATTGATGATGAATAAAATCAAAACATATAACCAGAACAAGACAACAAAGCCGGGCTCCTGCATACAAAGCCTCCAAGAAAAATATGAATTGGTCTCAGGCCATGGAAGAGCTCAAAAAAGTATTTTGGAAATCAAGTAAGAGATGTAGAGGAAACACTGGGAAGAGAAATGAGAGTGATGCAAGAAAATCATGAAAAAAAATCAACAGTTTGTGAAAGGAAATCCAAAATAATGCTGAAGAAAATAAAAGCTTTAAAATTAGACTAACACAAATGGAAAAATAAGATCCAAAAAGACAATGAGGAGAAGGATGTCTTAAAAAACAGAGTGGGCCAAATAGATAAAGAGGCCCAAAAACTCACTGCTGAAAATAATTCCTTAAAAATTAGAAAGAGGCAAATGGAAGCTAACGACTTTATCAGAAATCAAGAAAGTATAAAACAAAATTAAAATAATGGAAAAAAAAATAGAAGAGAATGTGAAGTATCTCATTGGAAAAACAATAGACCCAGAAAATGGATAAAGGAGAAAAAATTTAAAAATTATTGGACTACCTGAAAGCTATGATAAAAAAAGAGCATAGATATCATCTTCCAAGAAATTATGAAGGAAAACTGCCCTGATTTTCTAGAATCAGAGGGTAAAGGAAATATTGAAAGAATCCTTGGATCACCTCTTGAAAGAGATCCTAAAATGATTATTGAAAACTATCTTTATATGTAAGTTGAAAAGAATAAATTATTATTAAAGGAAAAAAGAAAAGAAAATGAGAAAAATTTGTGGCACTGTTAACATAGTAATTGCTGCCCAATAACTCCAAGAGCAATGCAATGAGCAGAACAGAAGTCTGTACACAATAGTTGTCTATCTAACCAAGACCTTTGGTGCTACTGTCAGTTGCAAAAGCCTATGAAAGATCATGGTACAATCTGATTACCCAGAGAAGTTCATTAATATTATATACCAATTCCACAGCAGTATGCTTGCATAAATACTTGATAATTGACAATGCCCTTGTGCTCTCCCAGTGACTAATAAAGTGAAGCAGGGCTATTTGTTTGCTCCCATGCTTTCTGCATGATGTTCTTCAGTGATATTGTCAGATGCCTTCAATGTGGACAAAAATTAAGGTCAAATACTGCACTGATGATAAATTATTTAACTTGAAAAATCTACAAGCCAAGACTAAATTGGATGGGGAGCTGGTGTATGACTTTTTGTTCACAGATGATCACACACTCAATGCAACTTGTGCTAATTTTGTCCTAACAATTAACACCAAGAAAACAGAGTTTATTCATCAGCTAGCAGCACATCATACATATATGGAACTATCCATTACAGCAAATGGTCTCTTGAATACTCTGGGTAAGTTCATTTACCTTGATAGTATACTTTCCAGGGATGTACACATGGGTGATGAGGTTGTTGCACAAATTTCCAGAGCTTGCTTAGAGTTTGAGATATTGCAAAAGAAAATTTAAGAGAATTTTCGAGGTTCTGGGAGTCGAGGTGGAGTGATCAGTAATTGCTACCTCCCTCTCCTTGTTGACCTTGATGAGCCCAGAGAATATCTCTCTGAGAAAAATACTGGAACAGTGGAAACAGCAGAAGAGGTAAACAGAATCTTAGTCCATAAGGCTAGAAAGATCACTAAGGAGGGTCCCTCTTGCTATGGCCAAAGGTGACCAGGGAAGGATCAGAGCTGTCCCAGACAGTCCCATCTCAACAAATTGGGAAAAGATCCTGAGCCCCAGGGGGTGAAACCAGCAACTGCCAACACCAGGGACCCAGGTGTGCCTCAGCACCCCAGGGAAATTGGGAAGACTCTAGCACAGACAGCTGAGCTTTACTATGCTCTAGCTCAACAGAGGAGGTCTCCAGCATCAAGAATACCCCTCCCCCACACTTAATGAGATAGCTTCAAGGTAACTGTGGGGAAACCCAAAAAGGCCTCACTTGGCCTCTGCTCTCCAACACTAGCCAGCTCAGCACCAGGTAAGCTGCAGCATATTAGCTTCTAGCTGAAAGAACCAGAGGCCACAACACATAAAGGCACAAGAACTGTGGGACAGAATTCCCTGTGCCACAGATGCATAGATCTACTTTAAAAGCCAGGAAAAGAGTGATTATAATGAGTAAGAAGTAAAGCAGAAAAATATTTTTCTATGGGGACAAGGACCAAAATACAAATATCAAAGAGATCCACATTGAAACTTCACTCCCATCTGAACTTCAGAAGAGAATATGAACTGGTTTGAAGCACAAAGAGCCTTCTTGGAAGAGCTCAGAAAGAATTTTAAAGCCCAAATTAGAGAAACAGAAGAAAAACTGAACAATGACTTTAAAAATGTGAAAAAAGAAGTCACAGAAGAATTAAGAAAGACAATTGGATAAGTGGAAAAGGAAATGCAAAAGCTAACTGGTGAAAATAACTCCTTAAAAGTAACAATTGACAGATGGAAAAGGAGATGCAAAAGTTAACTGAAGAAAATAATTTGATAACAAAATAGAATTGCACAAGTAGAAGATAATGAATCTATGAGACATCAAGAATCAATGAAATACAATCTAAAGAATGAAAAGATAGAAAAAATGTAAAGTATCTAATTGGAAAAGCAACTGACCTGAAAAATAGATCTAGGAGAGAAATTCTAAGAACTATTGGTCTACCACAAAAATATGATGAAAAATAGAGCCTGTACAACATCATCCAAGAAATTATCAAGGAAAATTGCCCAGATGTCCTAGATTCAGAGGGCAAAATAGTCATCAAAGGAATCCACCATTCACCTCCTGAAAGAGAACCCAAGATAAAAAAAACAAGGAATATCATTGCCAAATTCCAGAACTATCAGGTGAAGGAGAAAATACTGAAGACAGCCAGAAAGAAACAATTCAAATATCATGGAACTACATTTAGGATTACACAGGGTCTTGAAGCTTCTACATTAAAAGATCGATGGAATTAGAATACCATATTCCATAAGGCAAAGGAGATGGAACTACAACCAAGCATTAATTACCCAACAAAGTTGAATATAATATTTCAGTCAAGTAAATGGACATTCAATGAAATAAGGGTTTTCCAGACCTTCCTGATAAAAAGGCCAAAACTCAATAAAAAATTTAATTTTCAAAAGCAGGTCTCAAGAAAGGCATAAAAAAGGTAAACAGGGGGAGAAAAAACCCCAAAACTTGTTACACAATATGGTCAAACTCTTTATATTCCTAAAAGGGAAGATAATATTTGTTAATCTTGAGAATTATATATTTCTTATGAAATATAAAAGGAATATATATAGAGGGAGTGGGTATAAATAAAATGATGCAATGATAACAAGTGTGAGGTTTAAGTATGGGAAGGGATATAATGGGTGATGTGAATAAGAGGAGGCAGAAAAACATAAATTCCATCACAGGAAGAGGCACAAAATTGTATTACAGTACAAGGAAAGAGGGGAGGGAGATGATCATTGTTTGAGAGGTATTCTCATCTGATTAGATTCAAGGAGAGTACAACAAACTCACTTAAGTATAGAAATGCAATTAGGTCTAGAGGCAGTAGGAGGAGAAGGGGGAAAGAAAAGGGAGGGCAGGCTAAAACGGAGGGAAGAATTAGTAAGGAAAAAAAGAGGATGAAAAGAGAGGGGTGCTGAAAGAAGGGAGGGAAGACTGAGGGAGGTGGTGGTCAAAAATTAAAACTTTATTTTGGAGGGGAAGGGAGAACTGAAAGAACAAACAAGGGGAAAGTGGATGGAGGGAAAGACATAGATAGTTATTGTAACTGTGAATGTGAATGGGATGAACTCTTTCATAAAACAGACAGATAGCAGAATGGATTAAAAATGATAGTCCAACAATATGCTGTTTACAAGAAACACATTTGAAGCAGGGGTATACACACAGGGTAAAGGTAAAAGGTTAGTGGAGAACATATTATGCTTCATCTGATATAAAAAAGTAGGGGCAGCAATCCTAATCTCAGACAAAGCTAAAGCAGAAATATATCTAATCAATAGAGATAAAGAAGGAAACTATATCCTGCTAAAAGGCATCATAGAAAACAAAGCAATTTCATTATTAAACATATATGTTTCAAGTGGTATAGCATCCAAATTCTTAGAGAAGTTAATGGAGTTACAGGAAGAAATAGACAGCAAAATTATAAGAGTGGGAGACCTCAAACTCCCCCTCTCTGAACTTGATAAATCTTACCTCAAAATAAACAAGAAATAAGGTAAGGAAGTGAATAGAACTCTGGATAAGAGAGATATGATAGATCTCTGGAAAAAACTGAATGGGAATAGAAAGAATACACCTATTCCTCAGTGATACATGGCAAATATACAAAAATTGACCATGTACTAAGCCTTAAAAACCTCACAATTCAGCAAAAAAAGGCAGAGAGAGTCAATGCATTTTTGTCAGACCATAATGCCAAAAATCCCTGCAAAATGCAATAAAACTTATATGGAAATATAAGTCAAAAAACTAATTGGAAACTACAATCTAATCCTAAAGAATGAGTTAAACTACAAATTATAGAAACAATCAACACCTTCATGCAAGAGAAGAGAATGGCAATAATGAGACAATCTACCAAATTCTATGGGATACTGTTCTTATGGTATTTTTATATCTTTGAATGTCTACATTAATAAAATAGAGAAAAAGGAGATAAAAAATTGGGCGTGCAGCTGAAAAAGCCTGAAAAAGAACAAATTGAAAATCTCTAAGTAAATATCAATCTAGAAATACTGAAAACCCAAGGACAGATTAATAAAATTGAAATTAAGAAAACTACTTAATAAATAAAATTAGGAGTTAGTTTTATGAAAAAAAACAATAAAATTGATAAACCTTCAGTTAATTTGATTAGAAAAAAGAAATAAGAAAACCAAATTACCAATATCAAAAGTGAAATGTGTGAACTCACCTACAATGAGGAGGAAATTAAAACAATAATAAGAAATTACTTTGCAGAACTGTACGTCCATAAATTTGACAGCCTAAATGAGATGGGTGATTATTTTAAAAGATATAAATTGCCCTGATTAACTGAACTGGAATTTGAATACTTAAGTAACCCCATCTCAGAAAAAGAAATTGAATAAGCCATCCATGAACTCCCTAGGGAAAAATCTCCAGGACTGAATTGATTCACAAGTGAATTCTATCAGACATTCAAAGAAGAGTTAATTCCAACACTGTATAGACTATTTGGGAAAATTGGGAAGGAGTACTCCAAAATTCTTTTTATGATACAAATATGTTTGTGATACCTAAACCAGGAAGAGTAAAAAGAGACAGAAAAATATAGATGAATTTTTCTAATGAATATAGATGCAAAAATTTTAAATATTATTTTAGCAAAAAGAATACAGTAAATCATAATGAGCATAATACATTATGAGCAGATAGGATTTATTCCAGGAATATAGGACTGGTTCAATATTAGGAAGACTATTAGCATTGTTAATCATATCAACAACAAAAATTAACAGAAACCACATGAGTATCTCAATATATGTAGAAGTTTTTGACAAAATACAGCACCCATTCCTATTAGAAACACTAGAGAGCATATGAATAAAGGAAACTTTCCATAAAATAATAAGCACTATCTACCTAAAACCTTCAGCAAACATTATATGCAATGGGGATAAGCTAGATGCATTTCCAATAAGATCAGGGGTGAAACAAGGATGTCCCTTATCACCACCACTATTCAATGTGGTGCTAGAAATGTTAGGTGGAGTAATAAGAGAAGAAAATGAAATTGATGGAATTAGAATGGGCAAAAAAGAAACTATGTTATCACTCTTTGAAGATGATATGATGGTACATGTAGAGAATCCCAGAGAATCAAGTAAAAACCTACTTGAAATGATAAACAACTTTGGCAAATTTGCAGGTTATAAAATATACTCACACAACTCTTCTGCATCTCTAACAAAGACCTTCTGCATTACTAACAAAGCCCAATGAAAGCTGGGGTAGACATTATAAAATATTTGAGAATCTATCTGCCAAAACAAACCAAGGGACTATATGAACACAATTACAAAACACTTTTCACACAAAGTCAGATCTAAGCAAATGGAAAAACATCAATTGCTCAAGACAATATAATAAAAATGATAATTCTACCTAACTTAATTTACTTATTCAGTGACATACTAACCAAACTATCAGATAATTATTTTGTAGAGCTAGAAAAAATAAGATTGAAATTCATATGGAAGAACAAAAGGTCCAAAACATCAAGGGAACTAATGAAACAGAATGTTAGAGAAGGTGTCCTCACTCTACCAGATGTCAAATTATATTATAAAGCAGCAATTATCAAAACCACTTGATACTGGCTAAGAAACAGAAGGGTAGACCACTGGAATAGAGTACGTACTCAAGACACAGTAGTCAACGAATACAGCAAACTAATGTTTGAGAAACCCAAGGATCCCAGTTTCTGAGATAAGAACTCACTATTCAACAAAAATTGCTGGGAAGGGGAGGAGTCAAGATGACGGAGTAGAAAGATCCACATTTGCTAGCTCCGAAACCACAGCTCATAAATTTCTTGTAAAAAGAAGTCCCCACAAATTCTGGAGTAGTGAAAGTCACGCAGCAACACAGTGGAGGAGATTTCTGTTATGGAGAGCACTGAAAAACTGGCACCAAAGATCCATGGCACACTGGACAGTGGAGCCCAGCCGTGCCCTGCCTGTGCAGCCCCAATAGCGGGGTGTCTCCATAACTCAGGCCCACTCGGGAGGCAGCAGCAGAGGCAATGGCGGCCAGGGGCTCCCAAAGCAGGTGGGAGCTGAAGGCCATTACTGAAGGTCTCCACATAAATCCCCTGAGGGAACAGAGCTTGGGAGGCGGCCCTGCCCCGACCTGAGCACCAGAACTTAAGCTCACACTGAATAGCAGTCATGCCCGTGTGCCTGCTGCTGAAAGCCCTGAGGCTGGGGAGCAGCATTTGAATCTCAGACCCCAAGCACAAGCTGGGAAGATCTGGGGGGTGTGGAGAGGAATTTCAGAAGTCAAGTAACTGGCTGGGAAAATGCCCAGAAAAGGGAAAAAAATAAGACCATAGAAGGTTACTTTCTTGGTGAACAGATGTTTCCTCCTTTCCTTTCTGATGAGGAAAAACAAAGCTTACTATAAGGGAAAGACATAGAAGTCAAGGCCTCTGTATCCCAAACAGCTGAAATAGATATCCAATGGGCTCAGGCCATGGAAGAGCTCAAAAAGGATTTTGAAAATCAAGTTAGACAGGTGGAGGAAAAACTGGGAAGAGAAATGAGAGAGATGCAAGAAAAGCATGAAAAACAGGTCAATACCTTGGTAAAGGAGACCCAAAAAAATGCTGAAGAAAATAACACCTTGAAAAGTAGACTCACTCAATTGGCAAAAGAGGTTCAAAAAGCCAATGAGGAGAAGAATGCTTTCAAAAGCAGAATTAGCCAAATGGAAAAAGAGGTTCAAAAGCTCACTGAAGAGAATAGTTCTTTCAAAATTAGAATGGAACAGATGGAGGCTAATGACTTTCTGAGAAACCAAGAAATCACAAAACAAAACCAAAAGAATGAAAAAATGGAAGAGAATGTGAAATATCTCATGGGAAAAACAACTGGCCTGTCAAATAGATCCAAGAGAGAAAATTTAAAAAATATGGGACTACCTGAAAGCCATGATCAAAAAAAGATCCTAGACATCATCTTTCGTGAAATTATCAAGGACAACTGCCCTGATATTCTACAACCAGAGGGCAAAATAAGTATTCAGGGAACCCAGCAATCACCGCCTGAAAGAGATCCAAAAAGAGAAAGTCCTAGGGCCAAATTCCAGAATTCCCAGGTCAAGGAGAAAATATTACAAGCAGCTAGAAAGAAACAATTCCAGTATTGTGGGAATAAAATCAGGATAACACAAGATCTAGCAGCTTCTACATTAAGGGATCGAAGGGTGTGGAATAGGATATTCCAGAAGTCAAAGGAACTAGGACTCAAACCAAGAATCACCTACCCAGCAAAACTGAGTATAATACTTCAGGGGAAAATATGGTCTTTCAATGAAATCAAGGACTTTCAAGCATTCTTGATGAAAAGACCAGAGCTGAAAAGAAAGTTTGACTTTCAAACAAGAGAGTGAGAAGAAGCATGAAAAGTAAACAGCAAAGAGAAGTCATAAGGGACTTACTAAAGTTGAACTGTTTACATTCCTACATGGAAAGACAATATTTGTAACTCTTGAAACTTTTCAGTATCTGGGTAGTTGGTGGGACTACACACACACACACACATGTGCACACACATGTACATGTACATACACAGAGACAGAGAGCACAGAGTGAACTGAATAGGATTGGATCATATCTTAAAAGAAATTAAGGCAAAGGGTGAGAGAGAAATGTAATGGAAGGAGAGAGGGTTAAATGGAATGGGGCAAATTATCTCTCATAGAAGAGGCAAGCAGGAGACTTTTTAGTGGAGGGAAAAAGAGGAGAACTGAGAAAAAAAAACATGAAGTTTACTCTCATCACATTCGACTAAAGGAAGGAATAAAATGCACACTCATTTTGGTATGAAAACCTATCTTACAATACAGGAAAGTGGGGGAGAAGGAGATAAGCAGGATGGGGTGATGATGGAAGGGAGGGCAATGGGAGGAGGGAGCAATCTGAAGTCAACATTCAGGGAGGGACAGGATCAAAAGAGAGAATAGAAACAATGGGAGGCAGGATAGAATGGAGGGAAATACAGTTAGTCTTACACAACACAACTATTATCGAAGTCATTTGCAAAACTACACAGATATGGCCTATATTGAATTGCCTGCCTTCCCAAAGGTAATGGGTGGGGAGGGAGCAATGGGGAGAAGTTGGAACTCAAAGTTTTAGGAATAACTGTTGAGTATTGTCCTGGTAATGCTACTAGGAAATAATAAATACAGGCAATGGGGAATAGAACGTTATCTGGCCCTACAGGACAAAAGAGAAGATGGGGACAAGAGAAGGGAGGGATGATAGAAGAGAGGGCAGATTGACGATAGAGGAAATTAGAATGCTCAGTGTATTGGGGTGGGGGGAGAGGACAAATGGGGAGAAAATTTGGAAGCCAAAATTTAGTGAAAAGAAATGTAAAAAGTTAAATAAATAAATTTATATTAAAAATGAAAAGAAAAAGAATGAAAAAAATTGCTGGGAAAACTGGATAACGGTGTGGTAGAAACTAGACATAGACCAATCCCCAACACCATACACACGAATAAAACACAAATGGGTAAATGATCTAGGTATAAAGATTGATACGATAAACAAATTATTGTATCAAGAAATAGTGTATTTATCAGATATATTGAGAAAGGAAGAACCTTTAACTAAACAAGAAATAGTAAACATTGTGATATGCAAAACTGATAATTTTGATTACATTAAATTGAGAAATTTTTGCTCAAACAAACTCAATGCAACCAAGATTAGGGGGGAAACAGAAAACTGGGAGTTTTTGCAACGAATGTCATTGATAAAGATTTCATTTCTAAAATATATAGAGACCTGAGTCAAATATACAAGTCATTACCCAACTGATAAATGATCAAAGGATATGAATGGGCAGTTTTCAGAGGAAGAAATTAAAGGTATCCATAGTCATATGAAAAAATGCTCTAAATCACTATTGATTAGAGAGATGAAAATCAAAACAACTCTGAGGTTCCACATCACATCCATCAGATTGGCTAACATGACAAAACAGGAGGATGATAAATGTTGGAGAAGGTGTGGGAAAGTTGAAACACTAATTCATTGTTGATGGAGTTGTGAGCTGATCCAACCATTCTGGAGAGCAATTTGTGGGTTTGTCCCTCATTGCCAAAGAAGCCCATGACATCAGAAATAATGACATGACTTGCACTTGACTTTGTTTTGAGTGAGGGAGGGTTGTACAGGTCACCAGCCTCACTTCTCCTCCAGAGCCATCTGAATCCAGTGATCAGATATTCATCAGGATGACTAGAGATGACCTACGATGAGGCAATTGGGGTTAAGTGACTTGCCCAAGGTCACACAGTTAGTGGCTGTCAAGTGTCTGAGGTGAGATTTAAACTCAAGTCTTCCTGACTCCTGCACTGGAGATTTATTCACTACACCACCTAGCTGGAGAGCAATTTGGAACTATGCCTAAAGGACTACAAAAATGTGCATACTTTTTGACCCAGCAATAATACTTCTAGGACTGTATCCCCAAGAGATCATAAAAATGGCAAAGGGTCCCACATGTATAAAAATATTCATAGCAACTCTCTTTGTGGTGTCCGAAAACTGGAAATAAAGGGGATGCCCATCAATTGGGGAATGGCTGAATAAATTGTGGTATATGAATGTAATGGAATGCTATTGTCCTATAAGAAATGATGAACAGGAAGACTTCAGAGAGGCCTGGAGAGATTTATATGAACTGATGCTGAGTGAAAGCTGCTGAACCAGCAGAACTTTGTACCCAGCAGCAACCACTATGTGAGGATTTTTTCTGGCAGGCTTAGCACTTCATTGCTATGCAAGTTCTTAAAAAATTCCTGATATTCTCTTAAGGCAAAATACCTTCCACATCCAGAGAAAAAACTATATAGAATTTGATCACAGAAAGTAGCAGATCATTTTCTTTCATATTGTATTTTGGTTTGTTTTATGATTTCTCCCATTCATTTTAATTCTTCTATGCAACATGACTAAGGTGAAAATGTATTTACCAGAAATGTATGTGTAGAACCTATATAAAATTGTATGCCATCTCAGGGAGGGAGGGTGGATGTAGGGGGAAAGAGTGGGAAATAGGGGGAAAAGTCTCCTTTTTATGGAAGTAATTGTAGAACACTGAAAACAAATAAAATAATAAAGAATAAAGGAAAAGAAATTTTGAGAGAGAAGAGATATTAGGCTTCCTAACCAACTGAAGGTCTACAGGGTTATTTTGCTGACCTCATTGTTGTATGCCTGTGAATCATGGACAGTCTACCAGCACCATGCCAGGAAACTGATCCACTTCTATTTGAATTTTTAGGAAAATTCTGAAGATCACCTCACAAAATAAATTCCCAGACACTGAGGTCCTTTTTCAAACTAAATTGCCAAACATTCAAACTCTACTGCAGAGAGTGCAAGTCTGATGGACTGGTCACATTGTTTGAATACAAAATATACATTTGCCTAAAAGACTATTTTATTAAGAACTCACACAATGTACACACTCACGTGGTGTTCAGAAGAAGTTATACAAGATTTTTAAGGTCTCTTTAAAGTACTTTAGCATTAGTTGTGAGACATGGGTGGCACTAGCCAAGGACCACACAGCACTGGTTGCCTGAATCAAAGAAAGTCCTGTGCTTTATAAAAAAAGCAGAATTATAATACCTGAAAATAAATATGAGATGCACAAATTTAGAGACATCTTCTTCTCTAATGGTCCTACAGACTACTTGTACCCAAGCTATGATGGAGCTTCCAGCCTCCTGTGAGTATGAGCTGCCATAGCAGGGGATACTGTACATTGTGATCTAAATTTGGTCCTTTTTGAGCACAAAGGACAAACAACAATAATCATTCCTCAGCTACACATGTTATTTACAAGAGAACTTAACATTCTTCAAGGTGGGGAGTATATTCCTCACTTTGAGAGAATGCATGATTGGAAGGTGAATCCAATGTTGTTCTTGTATGCATTCTCTCCAATATCAATTAATCAGCTAATTTCAACTAGCTTCTTTTAAATGGTTATTTTTCTGAAAAGTTATAGCAAGGACAGAAACACAAAAAAGAAACAATAACAACTTCACATGATCATGCTTGTTTCAGTGACTTACCTTTTGATATATTTAGTATGTAGACTATCACTAGAAAATTCAGCAGACTTGTTATAGCCATCATGCATCTTGTTATTGTTGTTTTTACTTGAAAATTTTATTCTTGCAGACTATGGTATTCTAAGGTTCAAACCATATACCATTGCCTAGAGAACATTTGTATTAAAATTATGTGGGATATGTACATTTGTGTATGTAAAGTGAGTGTGTGTTTTGGTAAGCATACACGTTAGGCAACAGTTTTAAATTATTGGAAGCATTGAAAAAATTCCCAAACATCCAGATTTTTAGTTCACAATCCTAGAACAACATTGGATTCACCTTCCAATCATGCTTACAAGTATACCCCTTAGGAGGGGGAGTATTTTCTTTCTCCCCCTCATCAGGTCAGTGTTCTCCTCCACCCACTCTTATCAACCAGTTCTTAACATCCCAATTCTATTTAAGCAAAAAAAAAAAAATTCTACTTGTTTTTTAAAAAGGGATATTTACTGCAAAAATAATTGTGACCATTTCCTCCCAGTACCTAGGGACACATTCTGCTCAAATCACGTTGGTACCTAGGGATGCGTAGGCTCAGACTTAATAAAGTTTCTAGGTAGCATTTGTACCACCAAAATCACATCCAGATTTGGCATTGCTGATGGATGGATGACTCTGCATATCTGTTGCTGTCGGAATAGATCAAAGAGTGAGCTCAGGATTTTACAGCTTAGCATTTAGAGGCAGCAAGGAGGTACAGTGGATAGAGTTTTGAGACTGCAGTCAAGAAGACTTGAGTTCAAATTCTGTCTTTGATACTTATTAACTATATGACCCTAGACAAGAAATTTAACTTCTGTATGCACTAGTTTCCTCAAATGTAATGGGGAGATGATCACAACTACCTCTCAGGATTGTTTTGGGAATGAAACGAAAAATATTTGTAAATACTTAGCACAATGCCTGGCACAGAATGGATGCTAGGTTAAGGCTTATTCCTTTGTTCTTTCTTCCCTTCCTTCCTTTTTTCCTTCCTATCTTTTTCCTTCTAGCAAATTTTGACATGAGCTTTAGCTCCTAAATTTCTAGTAGCTTGATCTACTGATCTTTCAAAACTCACAAGATCATAACCACCTCCAATCTTCTTCACCTAAATGGAAAGAAGAAATGACACGGTAGAGACAAAAAGCAAAAGGAGAACTATGTACTCTCACCTTTATGTTGTCTCCAGATGAGAGAGACTGAGGTTCTGCCCCTACTGGGACATCCACAGCTATTCTTCTAGACTGGTTAAGAAAGGAAATTCCTAGATTAGCTAGTGCTCATAAATACGTGTCATTCAGTCCCAAGAAACTGTAATCCCAGAAATAGTTACAGAATGCCTGTGCATGCTTCAAAGTCCACATGAAGATTCTTTCAGCTGAGCATAGCATGCATATTTGTAAGGACTGGATAATGGTCCAGCCTCCCTCATTATTTCAGGTAATATGAAATGATTTGCACATCACTTTATATTTCATATTGGTGCTACAGTATCTGTTATGTAGCAAGGACATTTAATGGCTACTTAATTTTTGGGCTCTTTTAGTTTCCTAGAATGTGATGTCCTTGAGGGCAAAGAGTTTGTCATTTTTGTCTGATTCTTCAGCGCATAGCATGCTCCCAGGCCAATAGGAGTTACTTAATAATTACTTAGGATAAGCTTTATGACATAATCAGATTTCAGTAGTCTGTTTTCATACAGTCACATAGGAACAGATTCGAGGATAAGGGAAGTATACCCAGATGTCCCAGACCAGTACAACTAGGCTCCTGTGGCACCCATAAGAGCTTCACCTGAATTGTGAACCTGAGACACTCTTTCTCCTAGACATGGAACATAAACTGTTTTATCGAGTACAATAGGACTGTTTAAAGCTCCTTTCTTTATTAAATACTCTCTTACTTCAGATAGAAACTCTTGGAGTTAGTTGAACTATCTGATTTCTTTCCACTTCTAACATAATTTAATTCAATACAACAAATAATTTATTTTTGTACCTGATTGTGGCAGGTGGGGGACAGGCAGGTGGTAGACCTAGAGTCAAGGAGATTCATCTTCTGAGTTCATATCTGGTCTTAGACACTTACTAGCTTTGTGACCCTGGGCAAGTCACTTAAACCTTTTAACCACTTAAACCTGTTTGCCTCAGTTTCTTCATCTATAAAATCAGCTAGAGAAGGAAATGGCAAACCATTCCATTATCTTTGCCAAGAAAACCCCAAATGGGGTCACAAAATGTCAGAAGGTACTTAAAAACAACTGATTGAATGCAACAGGATCTTTTCTAGGAGCTATGGGGAAAAAAAGACAAAAATAAAACTGTCCCTTCCCTCAAGAACTTTACATTCTATTGAAAGGAAAAATAACATGCACCCAGAGATGATCTAAAATTAAATGCAAAGTAATTTCTTGGAGGTGGAAGAACTAGGAAAGTAAAACTTTGAAATAAGTTCTGAAGGGAGGTGGGGAATAGAAAATATAGCAGTGGGGAAGGCAGGAAACTATTTTGGGCATGGGAGGCAGCCTGATTAAAGGTCTAGAGAATAGGAGATGGCATACCCTGTACACAGAACATCAAAAAGATCAGCTTTTCAGGGAAGGTGGGTTCATGAGGAGGAGTCATGTGAATTTATCCTGAAAAATAAATTCCAAAGTAATTTATATTATATCTCAGAGTCAATTGGAAGTCATTGACGCTTCTCTATCAGAGGAGTAACATGGTTAGACTTGTGCTTTAGGAATGTCAATTTGGCAGCTATATAAAGGTTGGAATGGAGAGGGAAAAGACTGCAGACTTGGAGAGAAATTAGGGGAGTATTTCCTCCAAGTGAGAGATCAGGAGAGATCATGAACTAGCATAACAATTTTGCGAAGGCAAAGAAAGGAATAGGTAAGAGATATGTGGAGGAAGAATAGATGATATTTAATAATTGATTGGATATGGAAAGTGTGGAAAAGTGAATAGTTTTTGATTTTTCTGAGTTTGCATTCTCATAATAAATAAGAAGACAAAAGCATGAGAACTGAAAGAATCTTTAGTGATGGAGACAAATACTTGCATTTTTTTTTTAATTTTTGAGCAACACAGGCATAAAATACAGTAACTATTCACCCAAATATTGTCACTACTGAATATGAAAAGGACAAGTACCATTGCCAGGGAGAGTTTGGGATACAGAACAGTGAAGTAGATTTTTCAGAAGTGCTCAGGAGAAGGCAGGGTTGATCAAAGGTGTTAGATACTAACAGGGAACCTTTGAATGGAGTAGCCCTAGAGACTTGAGGGGTGAAGGGAAAGAAGTTGAAGAAAAATCTTTTAGTGGTACATCTTGAAAGGTGTCTTTTACCTTTTACTTCTGAAACTCTCTCTCTCTCTCTCTCTCTCTCTCTCTCTCTCTCTCTCTCTCTCTCTCTCTCTCTCTCCCCCTTCCCTCTCTCCATCTCAGTCTCTCTCACACACCCCTACACACACACACCCCTACACACACACACACACACACACATGCATGCACGCACACACACAGTTTCTAAAAATAGTTAGGGTCATTAATATAATGTGCTAACGTCAGAAGCTCTGAATCATGAATAAAGGAGTGATGTTTAAAATTCTTTGTTAAAGAACTTACCAACATACTAATTATTCTAGTCTTCCCTCTAAGATTTAGTTTTTTTGGACATTTTAAAAAGGAATAGTATTAGTAACTATCAACAGAATAATCAAATACATAAGATTTTGTTTATACAAAACCACACCCTATGTTATTTTTTATTTTGCTAAAAAGGAGAGCATTTAACAGCACAGTAACATATATCTTTTTTGAATACAGGGTTGCTTATGACCTCTTCATTTCCCAGGAATTCTTCCAGTTTTTATTTTCTCTATTGTTATTTTTCACATATTTATAGTCCATATGTAGACTTGTTTTGATGCTCCTTCTCTCTGCATTACTTAAAATAATCATCCATTATTTATTTGTATCCTTTATATTTCTCATTTCTCTTGGCACAATAGTAATTCTGTTTTGTCAGTTCTACTACATTAGGCATTGGTGGTTCCCAATTTGTTTTGCTATCATGAATAATATTTCTATGTACATTTTTGTACAGAGAGGTCTTTTTTCCCTTCTCAAAAAAAAAAAAAGAAAGAAACCCCACAACATCCCTATGGTATAATTCTGGTAATGGGATAATTGAGACAAATACTATGAATTAGCCCTTATTGTATGTTACCACTATTTTTTCCAAAAAGAATGTACCGATCAGAACTACAAGAGCAATTAAGCATTATAAAAATGTTTATCTTTTGTAGGTCTAACAAAAAGAAATTTTGATTCAATAACTGTAAAAAAGCCCAAAACCCTGATATGTGCACAGTGATTTAAAATTTACAAAGTATTTTACATATGTTGTACGAGTTTTAAAAAATTATCCTTATAATAATGATAGTGCAATAAGTCTAAGAGAAGGTGAGTGATTTGCCCAACACACAGCAAGTAACTATAAAAGCAAATAAAAAATCAAAACTTTCTAACAAATTTCAGCATTCACTGTGTTAGAGAATTGGATACAAATAAACACACAATAAATTCCTGCTCTCACAGAACTTACATTGTACTGCTGGATTTATAACAATTTAAAAAATATGAGGGATGGGAGAAAAGATTGGTAAGTAACAACATGAAAAAAAAGGATCTCAAAATTTAATTATTGCTTTTTTAGGTAAAAATATTTTGCACCTGTCTTTGTATGTATTTGTTCTATACTGAATGATTTATAACTAGCAAATTGACACATTTAGGAATTAAGATAAATGGTAGCAATGTGTGACAGTGGAGAGACCATTGGTTGTTATGTGCTGTACACATCTTAAACTCGATGATTAAAATTAAACTCATTTTACTTGCACACAACCCTACCTTAGCTTCCTGTTACCGTCAAGGGCATCACCACTCTTCCAGTCCCCAGATTCACAATTTATGTGTTAACCTCAAGTTCTTCCTTCTACCCTATTTACAATCTGTTGCCAAGTCCTGTCAATTCTACCTTCACAAACACTTGCATATACCTTTTTCTCCTCTAACACTGCCACCATACTTTGCAGACCCTTATCACCTAACATCTGGACTACTTCAACAAACATGTTTATGGTTGGTCTCTCTACTTCAAATTTCTCCCCTTCAATCCTCCACTCAGTTGTCAGATTCCTTTCCTAAAGCACAGGTCTGACCTTGTCCCTCACCTATTCAATGAATACCAGTGGCTCCCTATAATCCCCAGCATATTAAACATAATATCTTAGTTAGGCAGAGGTTCCTCTTAGTACCTCTCAGATATTATCAGAAATTAACACTGCAGGGTCTGACTTAACCAGGGATTGAGATTGCAGTCTTAAAATGCCAGCTGTTCATTTGGTAACTGCCATTATTTTCTGAGAGTGTCATTCTCATTCATCCCTGTCAGAAGGATCTTAACTATTGCTTAGTGATTGTTTTTTTTAGTTAGCAAATGATATCACTTGTGCTACTGCTTGGTTGGTTGTTGTCCATTTTGGAAGAAAACCAAAATGACATCACCATGATAAAATGAAGTTTCAGGTCCCACTGTGGTTGATCAGAACAATATGAGCTCAGAATGCTCTTCCATAGGTTGGTCACACATTGTACATGAGAATGTTTGGGGTGAATACTCAAATTTGTGCATCCTCTGTTTACTCCTGTGCCAGTGTCTCCCATGTTGCACAGTCACATCCGAAGTTCTTGAGAGAGACCTTGAGAGTGTCCTTGGATCCCTTCTTCTGACTACCATGTGATCACCTACCCCATGTGAGTTATCCATAAAATAGTCTTTATGGCAAGGACACATTTTGCATTCGAAGAAAGTGGCCAGCACATTCAAGTTGAGCTCTCTGAAGCATAGTTTTAATTCTTGGCAGTTCAACTCCAGCAAAGACTTTGGTGTCTGGTACCTTATTCTGCCAGATGATCTTCAGAATATTCCTAAGACAGCTCAAATAGAAGTGATTCAATTTCCTGGCATGGTGCTGTTAGACTGTCCATGTTTCACAAGCATACAACAATGAGGTCAGCACAATGGTCTGCAGACCTTCACTTTGGTAGTCAGTGTAATACCTCTTCTCTCCCAAACTTTTCTTTGAAGACTCCCCCAAACTGAGCTAGCTCTAGTAATGCATGTATCAACTTCATTGACAATGTACACATCCTTGGAAAGTACACTACCAAGGTAAGTGAAGTTATCCACAGCTTTCAAAACTTCTCCATTTGTTGTAACCAGTGGTTTCAAGTATGGATGGTGTGATGGTGGCTGATAGAGCACCCGTTTTCTTGGTGTTAATTATTAGGCTACAATTAACATAGGCAGCAGAGAATTGATCCATGTTTTGTTGCATCTCACCTTCAGAGGATGCATTGAGTGCATTGAGTTGTCAGGCAGCAAACATCATATCAACTGTTCCTTGACCCTTTCTGAATCCACACTGGCTCTCAGGTATATATCCATCTTCCAGGTGAAGGACCAGTCTAAGGAGGACTGCAGCAAGAATTTTGCCCGTAATGACTAGGAAAGAGACTTCCCTGTGATTGTTTCAGGACAATCTATTCCCTTTACCTTTATAGAGATGGACAATGGAAGCACCTTTGAACTCCTGGGGCATAACCTCCTCTTGTCATATAACCTGGAAAATTTCAGTCACCTTTTGTATGAGCAATGGTCCCCCTACCTTGTAAATCTCAAGTGGAATAGAATCAGCACCAGGTGTCATGCCATATGAAAGTAGCCTAATGGCTTCAAAACCTCTTCTTCATTTGGAAGTTCAGCTAAGGAGGGATTGACTTCAACCTGAGGTAAATAGACAATGACCTCAGCACTGATTGATGATGGTTAGTTGAGAACACTATGGAAGCATTCAGCTCATCTCTCAAGGATCACACCTTTATCACTAACCAATGTGGCTCCATCAGCACTGAGTAGCTACGATGCACCAGAGATTTTTGTTCCATAAATAGCTTTCAGGGAATCATAAAAGCACTTTAGATTCTTACTATCAGCATAAAATTGAATTTCATCTGCCTTCTTACTGAGCCGAGAATGTTCCATGTCTCTAAGTTTTGCTTCCACTTTGCTTTAGATGGAATTAAGGGCTGCCTTCTTAGAGGTGGATGTACTATCCTGCTGGTATATCCTGTGGAATTCTTGTTTTTTGTAGAGCAGCTTCTGAATTTCCCCGTCATTTCCATCAAACCGGTCTTGGTGTTTGTGAGTGTTTACACAAAATCTCTGAAAGCTGCCCGCTCCTTTTCTGCTCCACTGTTGTCAACTCTGTGTTGGCTCAACTTTCCCTCCAAGTTAGCAACAAACTGTTCATGCTCAGAGAAGTGCTCTAATTTGTTGACATTATTTCTTCTGGTAGTCATTTTGCCTTGGTGGTGGCACTTTTGATGAATGTGAATATTTAGCTTGGAAAGGAGAAGTCTATGATCAGTCCAGCACTCTGCACCATGCATTGCCTTTATCGCTCTCACATCTTGTCTGTCTCTTCTCTTTACAATCACATAGTCTATTAGATGCCAATGTTTGCAGTGAGGGTGCACCCATGAAATTATATTGTGTTTAAGTAAATGGAATATAGTGTTGGTGATAAAGTCACGTGATGCACAAGTCTTCAGCAGTAAATGACCATTGCTGTTCCTGTTTCTAACTCCATTCCTCCTTAGGACTCCCTGCCAAGACTGGTAATCTGAGCCTATTCTAGTGTTAAAGTCATCCAGAATTATAAGCTTGTCCTCTTTTGGCACATTGATGATAAGAGTCTCTAAGTCTTCATAAATTTTTCTTTGATTTCATCAAGGTTTGTCATGGTAAGAGCATAGGCACTCATGATGGTGGAATGACATTTTCCTGTGAGTGGCAATTATATTTTCATGAGCCTGTCCATTCACTCCTTTTGGCAGGCATACTAGCTCACTGACTAAATTTGTTTTGACTGTAAAACCCACACTATCTTCACTGCATTCCCCTTCACTGCAACCACTTCAGAAAAATGTATATCCAGTTCCAACTTCAGTAAACTGGCCTTCCTTTGCCAACGTTCTTTCACTCAAGGCTGCTATTTGGATGTTGAGTTTTTCTTGCAACAAGAGCAATTCATCTTTCAGGTCTACTGGATTTTGTGTTGTCTATAAGTGTGTGCATGTTCCATGTGCCAATGGTGAGTGGAATCATTTTTGCAGATGTTTTTGTACATTTTGTACATTTTTTTGTTTCAATTGCATCATGAGATTCCCTGCCTGCCAAGGTAATCAGGCCAGGATTGGGTAAGCAGACAATATTTAGGGCACCTTTTCTAGCCTCCTTCCTCACACTAAGAGGTGAGCAGTTTGATTCTTAAAAGCCTGCTCAGATACTCAGGGGGCTGCCAAGTCCCACTGCTGCTTCCAGTGAGAAAAGACCCTGTGGCCTGGGCCGCCTGTATGAGGGTTGTGACTAAAGCTCCCAGTGTATCCACCACATCTGCTGCTTCATCACTTGCTTGTCACTACAGCACTTTGAGGTATAATAGTAAAATGGTATGGGTGTTGTCTTTGATTCGTGTGTAAATTGGATTGAAGTGAGGTAGAGTTGCACGAAGTCATAAGCCTCTCTCCTCCAGGGTCATCATAGTCCAGTGGTAGGACAGAATCAAGATGGCTGGTGATGGCTCAGGATGCAGTGGATGACCTTGGCATCTTTGGTGCCTAACCAAGCTCTAAGCACTCCACATTGCCTAATTCAGCTGCCTTCATGGCAGTTGGAACAAATTATTCTCATCTGCCATTTCCACGAGAGGAAGTCTTCACATACTTGAGGTACACACTCCCCTACCTCATCAATGGGTTCGAGACTCCTTAGTTACCATCAACCTGGTTATTCCTGTCTGCTGAAATGGTTTACTTGGGTGTGACTGCTGCCCATGCTGCAGCTTCTTGGAGCCACAGGTGAGCATTGGGTGGGATAGATGAACACCAAAGGTGGAAAGAGCCAAGAAAAGGGCTTGGCAGCCATCACCCCAAAGGTACTGGTCCTTGCTGAACCCAGCCTACACCCCTCTTGTGTTACTAATGCACTTGTAACACAAGTAACTTGTATTACCGATGACACACTGAAGGTCTGTGAACATATGCACAGTTTGGAATGGTTGCATTATCCAAGAACTAACCTGGGTTACCCTATTAAACTTCTAGTTCTGTAGACAAAAAGGAATTTCTAAGAATGAGAGTCACAGTTTCCTTCTGAGAGTATCATGGAGCATAGCACAATACCTCTATGTGGGAGAGATAGGAAGATTCAAGGTATTTGCACTAGGAGACATAACTGATAGAGGTACGTGAGATTTATGTATGTATCTGATGCATTGTTACCTAATTAATTAATGATTCTGGTTATTTGCATTCTTCCCTATCTCCAACCCACCCCCTGTTACCTGAAAAGAGCTTTGCATCCTCAAGTCTTTTAGAACATTGCTCTGTAGAGTACTGATTGGGAAAGAGATTGGCCACTTTGTCTTAGGGATTCGGAATGTTTGCAAATAAACAGGTGAATTTGTTTTTCAGAGGTGAAATATTGTTTATGATATATACTAAAAACATTTTGTTAACAATACTTTTCCAGTGAAGTCTTCATTGAATGCCTTCTCATGGCCTAGAAGTGACATATATCTCTGATTCTGTCACTTCCCTATTCATGAAGCTTCAATTTCTCCCTATTCCTTCCAGAATGAAACAAAAATGTTTTTAAAAAAATTGAACTTTGCAATCTGGCTATAATCTATTTTTCCAAGATAGTTAGATATGATTTCCTCTCACATACACTATTCTACTAATCAGGTTTCCTTTCTTTTCCCTTTCACAACATTTGACCTCCCATTTTTGAAACTTTCCTTAGGCGGCTCCTCAATGCTTTCCCTTCTTATATCTGCTTCTTGTAATCTCTAGATCCCTTCGAAGCTCAGCATAAGTGCAATCTTATACAAGAGACCTTTCCTGATGCTCTTAATTTTTAATGATCCCCTCTCCCAAATTACTTTGTTTTTATTTTGCATCAGTTTTCAATAAACTTATCTCCATACATGTTCTTTTCTCCAGGAGACTACAAGCTCCCTGAGGGTAGGCATGGCTTCATTTTTGCCTATAAATCCACATTGCATAGCACAGAACCTGAAACACAGTGACTTCATCCAGTTGAGCTTAATTGACTTCTCAAAGTCAAGGGATCAAAAATATTCTCTCTAGTCAGAGTATTGGATTGTTTGTGTGTGTGTGTGTGTGTGTGTGTGTGTGTATTAGCTGCAAGGTAGACACTAGGGTACTGACATCTATTGGACTAGGACAACAGCAAGAATAAAACCTATTTCACATTCTCCAAAAGGAAGAAATCTAAATTATTACTGGATATTTAAATCGCAAAAGGATGACTTCACACAAGAATCTCTCTTCACTAGAGTATTTCTCAATCAAGTCAGAGTCAGTATGGTACAGTGGAAAGCATACTAAATTTGAAACCCAAGGACTTGGTTCAGATCTTAACTCTTCTACTTGCTACCTACGTGACTTTGTGACAATCACTTAACACCTTTGAGCTTCACCTTTTTGATCTGTATAACTAAGATGTGTGAGAAAATGCCTATCCAAGGCAATTTTTAACTCTTGATCTATGATCCTTTAAATTCATATTGAGGGCAATACCCATTAGTAAATCCCTCCTACAGTAGAGACAAACAGACTGCTCTAAAGAGTGAACCAATTAATCTAAGCACCTACTCATTGAAAAGTATTCAGTAGCAGTTTTTTTTATCTTAAGATGTTAATTGACTATCTGTACCTTTAATGTTGGGAAATGATGTCAAAAATCTATAAGGAGAGGTTTACTATGTTATTAGCTCATCATATTGATTAGGTACTAGCCTGAACAAACCCCAATAAAAATGTAATGTACACTAAGGCAAAGTCTCTAATTTCCTCCTTTCTTTCATATCTCACTCTCCACAAAAAGTATAATCTTGATTGTCCATATCCATGGTGACATAAGTAGTTGAGTTACTAAAATCCATAGATAATAGCAGAACCTTACCTTAATGTTCAATTGCAATACTCTTCCTAGAGCTGTGACTACAGTCTGAGAGTAGTTCCTAAAACTTGCAGAGGCAGGAGTGACTTACTAATTGCTCACCAAAGTTCTTTCCATCTCTGAGCTTCAATTATACTTATCAACATATTGGTAAATGCATTATATAGAGAGATATAAGATCTGCGTTTCAATTTTAGTTTTGCTACTTACTACTGTGTGACCTTGGACAAATTATTTTAGCCCTGACTATGACCACTGAACTTTCTTAGGTAAGGTACCAGAATTTTTTAAAAAATGTCCTTTATGTGACATATAAGATGGCTAATTTTTTAAAAAGATAACCCACACACCTAGAGTTTCCATAAATTGAAAGGTAACAAATGTTTCCTGTTTTCTTTATATAAAACTAAGTGGACTCAAGTCCTAGATGTGGTTGCGCCATTTATGCTACAGCTGGAAGCACTGAAATGTGAATCAAGAGGTAAACTGGTTGAAATAAATTTATATTTTCAGCAACAAGTCCATGCATTGTCACTTGCATGATGATAACATGTTATTGTGATGAACCATTGTGATTCCATACCTATTTATAGTTAGAAAAGTTACCCTTAACTTATCAGTGGTTTTTATGTTTTACACAAGATATTAAAAGACCTAAATAAAGGTGGGACTCCCTCATGTTGAGTGAATCTCTAATAGATTATATATATATATATATATATATATATATATATATATATACACACACACACACACACAAACACACACATATAAAAATAAAGACAAGAGTCACTTATGGCCAGAAGAGTTAAAATCTGCACAAGTGGAATAGTTGTGTACACTAAGAAGACAACAGGGTTGGTAAAATAGTTAAGGTAGAGTATATGATTGATATATATTTAATCTTTAGAAAACTTTATGAGGTGATAAGTAAATTGCATCAAGTTGTAAATGGAGGAATTAAGTTATTGAAGGAACAAATGATGCAATGATAAAAAATAAAGAAGAAAATGGAGAGGCATAGTGTCCATATCATTGATTATAGTTCAAAATGTCACACATTTGTACAGTAACCTACTCTGAATCCTCATCATGATATACTTACTCCAAGGATTAGACAGGAGAGTACAAGCTGAAATAGTTTCTACCCTATTGAAATGGTTTAGAGCTATGGTGTAGGCAAAAGATTGGCTCAAAACTAACCAGCTTTACAAAATATAAACAGGTACATTTCTAGCAGGCTAATCACTTGATTATTACTCCTTTGGTCACATACATTGTCATGCATAAAATTAGAAAACGGTCTTTAGTCATATTCGGCTCCTTCCTACTTCTACAATGACAGTATCCATGTGATCCCTAAGGCGACACTCAAATAACTAGGCAGCACTGAAACAAAAAATGTTCTATTCATCTGACATGACCAGTGAAGCTCTTGACATCTGATAGGTTCCTTCCTCTATGTTTAACAAATCCACTCCCCTTTTTCACTTTTCAATTTCTGTGATAGTGAATCCCTGTTTGCCAAACAGCAAAGAAACCACTTCCTGACTTGTCTCAATCTCGTACCTCATCTCTATGTATTTCAATCTTATCCATCCAATATTCCTTATCTCCTCTGCCTTCTCCTTTCGTCTTCCATTGTGCTTTCTGTAATTCCCACTTCACAATTAATGAACTTCTCTTCATTTTATAACTTTATCTAGTGTTCCTTCCTTCTTTTATCACATATAAACTAGCTCCACCAGATGACCTTATATTCCTGGGCATCTTTTTCAGTACCTTATAAGTACCTTTCAGTACTTTCCCTTATAAACCTTGATACAGATGGCATAATAAAATGCTTCTTGATTCATTGATTGAGTCCAACAGATAGTATCATAGAAATTGGAGATTAGAAACTTTAGGGATTAAAAGGTATCTGAACATTTATTTCAACCCCTTCATTTTTCTGAGGAAGAAAATATTATCCCTAAACATTTATGACATTCTTAGGGTGCTATTTAGAACATCATTTGAGATGAGCTGCCTTTCAATTATTAGAGGTAGATAGCAAGAATATGCCAATTTGCTCAAATCACATGAAGGAATATAAATGGTGAGCCCAAAATCCTTTCAAGGCTCTGACTAGTCTTGGACTACATTTCATGTTGATTCAGCAGTTAGAGGGATTCCTGTAATGTGATATAAAAAAGAGCAATTTATAATTTGACATCAACAAGAAATAAAGACATCTGGGTTCCCCTACCAAGTCTATATGCTCTCAAACACACACACACACACACACACACACACATACACACACACACACACACACACATGCTTAGTATAAAAAAAAGCAGCTGGTGGTTTATAGTCTCTTAGGATTTTGAAAACAACTTCCTGCTGTGTTATATAAAAGAGAGATGAGGTAGTTCCCGAAGAGTTCAGATAGCTTTATATTTTTTCCTGTTAGTTGACCTTCTTTTAACACTCACTGTGCATGGATGCACAGACCCCCACTGCTGTAGCTGAGTGGGATAAGAAATTCCCAAGGGTCTTGGAAATCAGTGAGATTGTCAGGATACTTACTTGGATACTTGTCTCTGTCTTGTTAGATAATAAATAGATCAGAAGCATTTAATTAGAAATTAGGAAACTTGGGTTTTTGTCTTGGTCTTGCCAGTGTTTCTGCATGCAATCTCAAATCTCTTCCCTTCTCTGGGCCTCCCAATGAGGGCATTGCTCTGGGACATTGCCAAGGTCTCTGACAAAGCATTCTATGAAATATTGCTTCAATTATGTTTAAAAATGGAAATTGCAATACTTAGCATAAAAGTCTCTCCAATCTACCTCTGATCTGTCTTTCTATATTTTTTCCTCATTACTTCACCCCATACACTCGAAGTTCCAGATAAATTGGACCACTTTCCTGGGCTCATCCTGGTATCTCCTGCCATAGGCCTTCATGTATGTTATCCCTCATGCCTGAATCAGGGTTCTTTCTCATTTATGTCTATTAAAATACTTTTTAAGGAAGTTGGGAAGGGAATAAACATTTATCAAGTGCCTAGGAGGTTAATTCATTTAATCCTCACAACAGTCCTAAGGAGTAGTTGGTGTTTTGATTCTATTTACAATTAAGGAAACTGAGTTAAACAGAGGTGAAATGACTTGCCCAGAGTCACATAGCTTGTAAGTCCTGGAGTTTGCATTTAAATTCATGTCTTAGGCCCCTTGTTCTAAATGCTGTGCCATGCCTCTGAGCAATTTATGTGCCATTTTCTCTGTGAAGCTACATTTCATTTCCTCAACTGAATGTCAGTTCTCTTCCTCTCCACATTTTCCCACAGCACTTTGTCTCACATCTCACATCCTGGCCTGTACAATACTTATTTATATATGCTTTATAATAGCTTATTCTCTACATTTGACTGTAAACTCTTTCAAGTCAGGTACTGTGTTATTTTCACACATGAATATTCAACACTGAACATACAAGACCACACACAAACAATAAATGCTTAATTTGTTAAATGAGTGAACATGTCACATTATTATTGGAGTGAGCTCTACGTCTGGTCTGTGAGAGAATAAATTAGCAAGTAGCAATGGTAATGCTGTTGGAAACAAGGACAGCCCCCTCCACTATCAACACACACACACACACACACACACACACACACACACACACACACACTCACATGGACTCAAACACATTCCAATTACCTAATTGGTAAAGGTAAAAAGCTCATGAGTAGGAATGTAAATTTCATTCAGTAGGTAAGCCTGGAACCCCTGAAGACTTCATAAGTTTCCAGAATGGTTTTCTTTACACTAAAATGTGATACCATAGAAAGGACAAAACTAATTTTGCTCATTTTAAGTAACTTTCAAATATAATGCTGTTGCGTCTTCACAGCAGACACAAGTCTAACCAAGTAAAATTGGTCCTGCTAGCTATTGACAGACAGGATACTCACAACTAAGTTTCAAGTGTATACTTTTGTTTATCTGTATCTATGTGTGTGCATGTGTTTATGAAAATATTAGGCCAGCTAGATGGTACATATCAGACACTACTGAAATGACTAAATATCATCAAGATATTAAGAATTACTGTGCAATAAGAAATGATGAGTTCAGTGATCTTAGAAAAAAATGGATAAACTTGCATAAAATATTAAAGAACACAATAAACAGAATCAAAAGAATATTGTGTACAGTAATAGCAATATTATTTTAAGAATAATTTTGAATGTCATTTTGACTATCATAAAAACTCAAACTAATCACAAAGGGCATATAAAAGGAGACACTATCTATATCTGTAACAGCAAGCAAAGTAGGACTTGTTTTTGCTTTCTTTCTGGATTGAATTTTAACCAGTCAAGTGCCTTTGATTCAGTCTTGCTTTTGATTGAACTTTTGATTGGAAACAGAGTGTGTGTGTGTGTGTGTGTGTGTGTGTGTGTATGTATCTTGCTTGTGGGGAGGCCTAACAGAAAGAACATTTGTATTTGTGATGTTAGGGCTCTGTCTGTTGATTTCTGCTAATTCCTCAGACAGAAGTACTGTTTGTTAATCTGTGTTAATTTCTCATACAGAAGGCCTATCTGTTGGACCTTATGAGTGAATTGAGATGATGGCACTGGTAATGTTTATGAGCATTGTCATAGCCCTGCTAAACTTTGTTTTTCTAGAAACATAAGGCATGGGCAGGAGCCCCTGGAGCCTGCTGTCAGGTAGAAGCAGGAAGAGGTTGGAGTGGAACAGGCCCCATGGGTTGAGACAAGGAGCAGGAGCAGAGAGCTGCCTGTGTGTGAACTCAGGAAGGAGCTGGGGGTGGTCAGCTCATGGAGGAGGAGTCATGGGGTTTGGAAGTCAGCCTTGAGGCAAGATGAGAAGAGGACTTTACTTGGACACTATGTATTGATTAAGGATATTGTCCTCACAGGGTCCTAGGGATAGATAGTGTGATATTTTCTGCTATCCCTTAAGGATGTGTCATGCTAGGGAAGACCCTAGTCTGGGACCCCCTGACTTTGGGGATGAAATGATATATGCTATGCACCTTGTGACATATTGAGTGTTATGAGAAACATTTATGTATTAGATGGTATGATTTACTTAAAGATGACACTATTAATGTTATGCTTCATGCTGTTGAACAATGTTTATTTTCTTGTTGAATAGAAAGGTCATTATATTATGTGATTAGACCCTTAAAATCATTCACAGAAGCAGTCCTCAGGTTTGCTTTCATGATTCCCCTTACAATATCCAGAGAAAGAATTGATAATATGCATAAAATGATTCTGTACATACATACATAGATACATATATGTATGTGTGTGCACATATATATTTGTGTGTGGGTAGGTGTATTTGTGTCTAATGGTAGCTTTCTCTAGGGAGAAGACAAGGGAATCAAAAAGGAAAAGAAAGAAATGTACATGATAACTTTATTATATATTTAAAATGAATAGCAAGTTGTACATATATAGATTGGCAACAGATGATTTCATGTATAATCATCGTTTTATTATTCTTTTACACAAATGCTTACTTTATTACATAAATTAAAAGTTAAATAAATAAAATTTAAAAAATGTCTTTTCAAGAGTCTAAATTTCTACATTTATAAAAATTGTTATATGATCTTTCCCTCTAGGCACATCCATGGTGGAAAAAGAGACTGTCTTATAATTAAGAAGGCTTGGATCCAGATTCTCCACACCTCCATACCAATCCCCATCACATCCACATACGCTGACCTGAGCAAGTCTCTTGCCATCATGTTGCGCCTGCCATGAATTCTCTAAGGATATAAACTGCCAATCAGCTGCCTATCTGTATTGGCAGAGAGCATTGGTAGAGTGTTTCTTCACTTGGATTTCACTAAACCAATTAAATTACTAATGGGATATATGATAAAAACTTTCTATGGGAGACATTAATTATTTTATAATATTTAGAATGTTTTATTGATCTGTAATATTAATATACCTGTAGTTCTTATGCCATTTCCCTCTTGTGTCACTTTGTCATTAAATTTGTTTATTATAGCTCCAGTAGAAAACTAAGGTTTTCCTAAGTGAAATACAAAATTAAATTTTTTCCCTTTCATTTGTCTTATAATTTGTGAAATATTAAGGACCTCTTTGTCTTCCCCATCCATAGGGCTTAAAAAGAGTTGGATAAGCTAGACTAGGGCAACAATAGCTTCCACCTCTTATCTTACTGAAATGCTAAAATGCTAGTTAATTGATTGCAAACCTAAAAGTGCAATAGGAACCAAATGACTCATTTTTCAGCTTCCAAATGACAAGTGACCCCATCCTATCCCCAGTTGCTGCTTCTGAATGCAAGGGTATGTCTACTGGCCATGAAGAGAACCCACCAGATGCTTCACATGGAACATTAATGTGTGAAACCTGGAAATAAAACCAATTTCTCCATTAAAACTACTCATTAAGTCCACATTTAAACTGAGCACCAAAGGAAGCCACAGAATTGCTGGGTAAGATGGAAAAGGATGTATTTTGCTCCATCATCATTTTATTGTAGAATAATTTGTGGTTCTAAAGGCTGAATGGGGGAAGACCTTCTGCTAATATTGATTTGCTAAAGGTTGCCACCATCCACTGAAGTATTTATTAATAAGAAAGTACAATTTGGATTTAGCATTATTAAAGTGTGTGCAAATGAACTATGGCTCCTTTGTTGTAGTACATTATTCAAGAACTGTTCATAGCATATTAGAGAAAATAATTGCTGTTACCATCAGGTAGAAAATTGCTATGATGGAGAGTCTGCTGATATAATATGATGAATGCCCCAAGAGAGGGAGAAAGTGACTGTACTTTTTTGAAATCACGAATGCTTGGTGATGAGCTGCCAAAAAGTGTTTTTGGCAAGCTATTGTCACAGAATGCACACAGAAGTACCCTTCAGTGGACAGTAAAAAATTCAAATAAGCAATTCACTCATTGAGTAATGATCGCTTTGGAAAGGCTCTGAAGTGTAATGTATTGTAAATACTAAACAATCCACCTTATTTATGGGCCTCCAGTTGCAATGACTTACCAACTATTCAAATGATTTTCAGTTTGTTGTGCAGACCTATTTCTTAATTGTATGTTATCATTGGAGGTGACTGAATATCACTTTTTAAGTGAGAAGAGCAGAGGATTTTAAGTCAAAGGACTCAATTTCTTTTGAAGCTTTGCAATTTACTATTCATACGATGTTGGGTAGGTCATCTAAACTTTCTAGGCATTAGATTTCCCATCCCTAAAGTGACATGGTATACTGCATGACTATAAACAGCTCTAATTTATTTTTATGTAAAAATATTGAAAATCCTATCAGAAGCTAGGGAAGAATATCCATCTCACAGGGACACTAATAAGTAAAATACAAAAGCAGTGTCCAGGCACCAAAACAAGTAAAAAGGACCTGTTCTAAATTTTCCTGGCAGTTGATGCTACCATAGTTAAAGATATCTCCTGCATCAAGAAAAATACATTCCTTGGAAAACCATAGATATTGGGTGAGATAACATTAATCAGATTTATCAAAAGCCTGATGGTAAACAGCCCGTATCTGTTAAGTAGAGATGAAGACATAATTAAACTGAGATTTTCTATCCTAAGCTTAGAAATTTTTCCCATTGGATAAGCAAAATATCTAGGAGATGACTATGTTATTGTGTGCATGATTAATTCATTTCAACTAAATTTAATTCAACACAGATTTCAAAAGTGCTACTGTGGACTAGACCCTGCGAATACAAAATTAAAATCAGGACAGTTTAAATTGTATTGATGGCTGTAACATGTACACAAATCACTATAGTACAAGGAAAATTGCTAACTTGAAAGTGGTGATAGAGAAGAGAGAATTAGGGAAGACTTCCCAGAGGTTGGGATACCTGAGCTGAACCTTGAAATGAGGAAGGAAAACAAGGCTCCTAGGAAGCAGAGATGAGATAAGAATTCATGCCAAAGTAAAGGTTCTGTCTCCAAACACTAAGCTTTATTATATTGGCAGGAGATTAGGTGATTGGTTTAGGAACATATGGCCCACATGGTCTCCCAACTGGCTCATATTTTTCTGAGAACTGCCCATTACAGAAAATGACCTTCCGACATGTCCCAGTGGCCTTGGACAGATGTAGATGGCTGAGTGCACAACATAAATCCAATGCCTTTATTTCCTCAGCAGTGAATTTTTCCTGAGTAAGTACTGACTTCACCAAAGAGCCTGCTATAATGTTAAATCTATAAAAACCCTCTCACATCATGAGAGTAGAACTAGAAATCTAAAATGCCAGAAACTTTTATATGAGGATTAAATTTCTGTTTAGAAGAATTTTCTTCTGAGATCAAAGTTCCAGTGTTCTATTTTATGAAGGAAGAGGGAATGCGGTATAAAGAAACAATGTTGGATTTGACCCTAAGGTGGTACCAAATCTTGACTGTGACATTACTACCTGTGTGACTTTAGGTACGCCACTTAACTCCTCTGAGACTTCATTTCCTCATCCATAGAGGATGATGGATTTATGTTGTCTCCAAGGAAAATTCTAACTCTGAATGTTTTATTCTAAGATGTTTAATAAATTTATATTACTAAAGACAGATTCAGGGTTTAGGAGATCAGAGGATCATGGATTTAGAAATAGAAAACACCTTAAAGAATATCCTGCTGGATCCACTCATTTTATAGATGAGGAAATTGTGATACAGTAATATTGACTGACTTGTTCAAGGTAATATACAGATTACACATTACAGGGTTCTGTTTGTTTTCAGGGATGCTTTAATGCTACTTTTTAAAATTAAAACTATTTTCTAAAATCTCAGCAGATACACCACAAGGAAGAGTCTACTAACATATTATATAATAGAGGGAAACAATAAAAAGAGGGTGGCACTTGTTATAAAACTTTGGAATTTTAAGAAGTGCTCTCCTTATAGGGCCAAACAGATAATCTTTCTCAAAGTTAACCTACGTGGGTCTTCATTCTGCAAGGCAAAAGGAACCCCTCTGCCATAAGAAGTGAAAACCTGCTCCTTGTAAGGAAGAAACTTTCATTTATGTATGGACCATCAGAATGGAAACTTCCACACCAAGTACCTCTCCTCCTGCAGAGGCTGGAATTGAAATCTTTTCTCACAATTACAGAGCTGCAGGTGAGATATCCGTCTCTCACTCTATGGACTGAGGCAAGCAGCATGGGACTGACTCAAGTTGCCTTGCTATGGATTTCCTTTCAGAAAATTAAAATCCACCTCCTCTAGATGGGACAAAAGGGAACATGGAATTGCATGGTATTATTTCTAACATTGCACTGCATCCAACCGCAGTTTCCCAAAATTCAGTCTTCTTAGACTCTTAAGTAAAGAATTCCTTTAAGATTTCAGCATTTCAGGTTTTCAAAGTGATAGAATTTAACCAACCAAACAAACACCTTTGCCGTATACCCCTTCTAAAAAAAAATGTTAACCTGAGGACATAAATAAATTTGCAGATGTTTCCTTGGGATTATTCTCTGAAAGTATCTAGTATTAGTAAATACTAATCATCAGAATAAATCTTGCTTGTCCTTCATTCTCAAAGAGGACAATGATATCAGAAAGGTGATGCAAGGGAATTGGATTTAAGTGAGGGAAGGCTGTTCAAAGTCACCAGCCTCACTCTCTTCTCCAGAGTTATCTGGGTCCAGTGGCAACATATATGTGTGTGTGTGTGTGTGTGTGTGTAGATATAGATATATCTATATATTTATATCTACATCTATATTTCTATACCTATATATCTATATCTATCCATATCTCTCTATATATCTATATCTATTTATCTATATCTATATCTATCTATCTATCTATCTATCAGAACAATTGGAGATGGTCCCAGATGAAGTGGGACATGCTGCTATTTTTAAGATAAGGTCTTTCCCAGGTCTCAAATTCCTACCTAACCTTAATCACTGAATTGGAATAAATAATTCCCTTAGGACAGATGTAATTAAAAGCCATTCAATTTTTCATTCATTCATACAACAAATTTATTATGTACTTACTACATGTAAGATACTTTGTCAGGCACTATCAGAAAAGTTAAAAAAAAATAAGTCAAAGTCTGCATAGCAAAAACCAGTGATGTGAAAAGAAGCAGATTATGTTCAGGGTATAATCTTTCTGCCCTGGTTTAGAAAGCAGGCAATTTTGAATTCACTTTTTGGGAGTAGTAAAATGTTATTGGATTCTGGGAGCAGGAGCCTATTTATGAATTTACTATAGAAATTAAATGGAAAGATAGTAATCAAATTTAAGAAGAGGGTATAACATGTGCAGAAAGGCAACTTCTAAAAGCAAATCCTCACAGGATTTGTATTTAAGTTCAGCATATTATGATTCTAAAGTAACTTCAGACTCCAGTAGAACATTAGAGATTATGGCTCCATCAAAACTAAAAAAAAAAGTAGACCATTCCTTCAACAATCATATTCATTTTTGTAACAACCAAACGCAAATATAAGTAGTTATTTTTAAATCGGCCATTATCTAACCATGAACTGATTATAATGAGTGTTAACTGTGCTATATATAATATAACTTGTAAAATTTATTTTTAATCAAGTATGTATTATTTAAGCATTATAGGTCTTTTTAATTATTTTGGTGTAATATGTCTTTTTTAGGATGAAGAGACAATTCTTTTAGTTACTTGTAGTTTGTTGTTACTAGATATAATAAGGCCATTGTTTTTCAAATATAACCTGTAGCAGTAACTGGAGTATCATTCAGCCAGTGAAGTTAGTAATACAAGTTTCTAATCCTCACCTCTGCCCCACTCTGAAGAAAAGGGTACTGAGCATATAACAGGAAGTTGAACTCTTGTGTTTGTGTTAGTGCAAACACACTTTAAGTAAGGTGATAATGATGTAAGTAAGGTGGACTTCAGCGTGTGTAAAGTGGATTTTTGTTATTTCTTAGAGTTATTTTCTAGGATCCGTAGCCATAATAATCTCTTGTTCCCGGGTTTTAGATATGAGTTCTCATGATTATGGTTCAAAACATCATCACACTTGCATAGTATTATATCATGATAAATAACACACATTTGTGCTTAAATTGTAAACATCCACAGTGACTGCAGAGTGAGATACAGGGATGAGGTGATGTGAACTTGTGAAGTTATTGCTGGCAATGTGCCTTCTTTGTCTACTGCCCTAAAAAGCAGATGGGCACTGGTCAGAGGGTGAGGAAAATTTAGGGTTGAGTGGACAAGCAGGAGTGCTGTGCATACCTTGATTAGCCCTCATCAAGACTTGGGGTGAATCTGTGTTTGCCTCAACTGGCCCCTATTAAGACTTGAGGGAGCTTAGGGGAGTGTACAAGCTGTACCTGCCTTGATTGACCCCTTTGAGATGTCAGGGTAGTTGTCCCTCCACCCCCTTCCCATTGGTCTCTGTGAGAAGAGTGATTAGGGAATGCTGTAGGAATTTGTCTTCCCATTTTTAGCAACTGTCTTGTAAGAGGACTAGACTAAAATAAGATTATAAATCCCTTCGAAGCTGTCTTAGTGTCTCTCCTGTCTGACCAGACCAAGAGTGAACTTGTGCTAGTAGTGTGCTGTGTTGGTCGCTATTACACACACATATTTCGGATCAGGAGAAATGGTCAGGTAGTTGACAACTTGTAGTTGACATGCATAGTGGTTATTTCGTTGTACCATTAGTTTAAATAATATATGACAGTGTTTCATGGGTGTAGGAACAGCTTGTATGAGCCTGTGGTTGATGAGGACCTAGGACTCCTGGGACAAAGATACCCTACTTTCTTCTAAAGAAATAAGATAGGACTAGAATTTTTGGAAAGAAGTCTTACTCAAGGACTTTCTAATCGATCATTAGATTCTTGAGGATGGAAGGGACCTTAAAGCCAATCTATTTCATCCAGTGCCTAAATCCTAGTCCTCTCTACAATGTCCCTCACAAATGATAATCCAGTTTCCATTTGAAGTTATCTAGGGATGGTGAATTCCTGACTTCTGGACCCCTCATTTCTCAACACAAAAGCATTCAATCTTTCGCAAGTATAGAAATCTTTCAGTGTCTCTAAACACTCTAAACTCCACGTAGGTGAGGTTGGGGCACAGGTTGGCACCTTTACCTTGACAGCCTGCCATCTTTCCTACCCCTTTCTACCTTCCTCCAGGTGCATACATTTTTGATAATGGCTCTGTCTGTGGGCTTTGAGGTGAGGCAATAGTTAAAATTCTATAAAAAGAGAAGTGACAAATATATTTGAATAACATAAAAACCACTGCCAATCCATTTTTCATATCTGGGCTATTGTGATTATGCCTCCGCTTAATTTCTCTCATTCTCAACACCACTGATTAATCTGATTAATTAATTAATTAATCAGATTAATCTGATGTAAGTCTTCCTTTCTGTGTTTTTTTCCCTCAACACTAACCTGAAGCAAATCTCTCCTCAGGTCAATCTCTTCTATATATTGTTCTCAATGTGCACAACTATTTTGCCTAGATACTTTCTTTACATCATTTTTGAGGCTGATAATTCCTCTCTCTTTCCTCTTTTTAAAATTCTATACATTTAAATCCCACCTGCTCCATGAAACCTACTTTGATTTCCTTGGCCTTTCAGGCTCTCTCTCTCTCCTCTGAGCTTCTTTAAGATTGGTCATCCATTTGATTTAAGATAGCTGTATAGCTGATCTGATTCCCACCTGCCTTTTCCAGGACTCTACTCTAGCAGGCATCCTTTCTCATATATAATAAAAAGGGACTGTGCTGGAGCTAGTTCGTATAGGCTTGGGAGATCCAGTTGTTAAATTTTCAGTGTGAGTATTTACATCTTGGAAATTGGTAAATATTACCAATTAGGGATTGATTTATTTTTTTGTTGACTGTTGAGGGTTGCAAAAGTAATGGAGAATATGTGGATAATAGAGATCAAATGTAGAAGTGCATTGTGCATATTCCACCCTCACCCATCTCCAGAAGTTGGTTATTAAATGTCTACCAGCATACCACCTATTCTAAGTCTTTCTTACCACTGTTTTCTTCTTTCTGCTTTAAACATGTTCAATGCTCCTTAATCCTAAAATAAACAAACAAAATCGCACCATAACTATGTTGGTTTTCCTTTTTAATTGATTCTTTATTATCTCATACATATAAATACCTCTAGAAAATGTCTTTATGAATAGAAAGAAAGAAATTGATTTGAGGGATATTGAAAAGTCAGAATTGATAAAACTTGGTAACTGATTGTACCTGTGAGGTGGAGGAGATTGGGCAGTGGAGGATTAGTCTGAATATAAAAACTGAAGGACAGCATAGATAGGCAGATTTCAACTCCTTCATTTCTTAGCATCACCAAATTCAGGTTCAAGAGTTTTATCTCCTTGACATGTAGTGGATGAATTAATCAAATCATTTAACAAAATGGTGTGTAATGGATCTATTTCTGACTGAGTTGTTAGGAGTAAAGATGTTCAGGAGGTAGAATCGAACCCAGATATTCCTGACACCAAGTACAGTACATTACTCACCATAACAGCTAGATGTATTGTGGGTCCAGCCTGTAGAGTAATCAATATGCCACTGAGGGATGAAAATACTTCCTATTCTCTCAGGATTTTAAAAAAAAAAATTGCATTTATGAAATGAGCAAGTATGTTATAGAATGCAAATACTTGTGGAATAGCTGAAATATAATTACCCTTCATTTCCAAAATATCAAATTTTATATTCTTTCAGATCCATCTCAATGGGAACTTCCACCACCACCACCACTACTACCACTACTACCACTACTACTACTACTACCACTACTACTACTACTACTACTACTACTACTACTACTACTACTAAATAGCACCTATACAGTCTTATAATTCTGGAAATTAGTTTAGTTTATATTTGATCCTCCCAAAAACCCCATGAGGAAGGTGGAATTATTATCCCAATTAGCAGATGAGAAAACTAAGACTGAGATGAGTTAATTCAATCTGACCAGGGTCTTGCAACTAGTAAGCATTTGAAGTAGGATTTGAACTCAGGTCTTCCTGACTCCTGGTCCATAGCTCTATATACTGTACCTCCAAGTTGCTCCAGGCCATTTCCTTTTAGTTCTCTAACTTTCCCACAGTAGATTATAGTCATCTAGCAGGCGGAAAGAGCACGTATAAATGGGGAAGATAGTTAACTTACTTAGAGCACACGTTTTCCACAGAGGGAAAATTTGCCTTTGGTAATTTTACATTTTCTTACCATATATTCAACAAATGATTTCAAATGCTTTCCATACAGTGAAAACAACAACAAACTTCATTACTTCTTATGAATCACTAGTTAGGAACTGGAGGAGGTATCAAGTTGAGATTAAATAAGGGCCCTACTTTAATAAAAATTATGGTGTTGCAAGGAGATAAAATTAATGCTCAAAATAAAATCACAACTACCTCAGTGAGTTGCAAATAAAGTACTCATGAAGTCTGGGAAGTAAGATCATTGCAAAACTGGTGGATAGATGGTGTGGCAACTAGTGCATTGGCTTTTGAAGCACTGAGATTGAATCCTGCTGCACATATGTATGTATGTATACATATACATTAAAATGCACATACCTTAGATACCATTGTACATACACATGTGTGCATATATGTGTATATATACATATATGCTAGGTTACTACTTAACCTCTCTGCCTTAGTTCCCTTATCTATAAACTCTGTACATATAATATCTACCTTGCAAAGTTGCTGTAAGGCTCAAATGATGGAATATATGCAAAGGGTATAGCAGTATAGCATGCCCTAAGTCATATAGATGAATTATTATTATTGTTATCATTATTGAGAAGGAAGATCAAACAAAGCTTGGTGGGTGGAAATAGAATTTGATTTGGGCTGTAAATAGTGGAGGGAAATGATTTTCCAAGGTATGCGAGCCAAGAACTAATACTCTGAAGATTTATTTAAAAAAAGGTGGAGAAGGAATTAGGACTATATACTCCATGGAATGTTGTGCCTAATGACAAATTCCTAAAGGGCCTTAGAATTACAAAACCCCAGCAACATGATGTTCCAGTGCACTATAAGGGTTTAAGAGTCAAAGGGGTTCTCTTGGGGACATGGAAATTCAAGTAAGCAGCCTCAAAAATCATATAATCAAAAACTTTTCTTGATGCCATGTTTCCTGAGGTTTTTGGTGGTCTTTTGGAAGGAATGTTTGGGAAAAAAACAAAATCTAATAACACCATTATTAATCATGTCTTGCATAGACTTTTACTACATTCAGCTGAAAATACACTTTTCTTGAGCCAATGAAATTTTGCACAAGAAGACAGAGAAGATGAGAATTAGACCCAAATGAAAGAACAAAAACTATATATTAAGTATTTGCTACCTAACAGTTACTACGCTAAGTGCTGTAGTACCAATGCTATCTAAGGCATCTATGAATATGCCAGTACAATTCTGAACTGCAAAATATAACTGACTCTCCACCAGGAAGACAGAACCAAGACATAAATTCAAACACCAGAAAGCAGAATCCCAACACCAGCAAACCAAATCCATCACAGCAACAAAGAAATACATCATAGTTCCCCAGAAATCTATACACATTATCAGGCCTTCCCACAAATGAACCCTCTCAAGCAAAATGCCCTTCTCTCACCCGTAGCCAGCTGTCTGCTTCCTCTCTCTGTCTCCCAGATCTGACTAGTGTAATCAACTTCCTCTTGGCTTTGCTCCAGCTCCATCTCTTTCTGTTCCACCCTTCCTGCAAACTCCTCTCACCAAAGGTTTCATATAACTCAAACTCATGTGACTCAGGCTTCCATGTGCTTAAACAGGTCACATATGCCTATTAATGGATGGGAAAGATTTTCTCATTCCATTAAAATACATTAACAATACAAGTGCTAAGGATAAGACATGGAAAGACAATCTCTGCTCGTAAGAAGCTTACATTCTGACATACAGAAAAAAATCATGTAGTGGAGTGGTGGCTAAGGAAGGGTATTTTGGTCTGAGAAATTATAGAAATGGTGAACAGAACCATTGGGGAATTAACAGATACATTGTCCAGAAGCAATAGTAATACAAATAATGCCAATAACTGATATTGACATAACACGTTCACATTTGGCACATGGTTTAAAGACAGTGCATTATTCGAGCTGAAGAAAATCCAGTGAATACAATCCAAGCTCAGAATCTTCTCTATGCTGTATTATCTCTTAGACTATCATTGATGCCACCAAGTAGCCTTTCAACCCTGTGAGTCACTGAGCAAAATGCTAAACAATGAGGTAGGGTTTTTTGAAATCACATTTTTAAGATTTTAGATTTACATTTGGCATTCCATTTGCCTTTCTAAATATCAATTATTCTGGCAAAGGAACCTTTTAACAAGATTATAAACTTCTAAGGATTGAGAAAGATAGTCCTGGCCATTCAATTTTTTTGCTGATTCCCCTTGTTCACTTATTCTGACAATAGAACACAGATTAACTCTACAATTGCTTTATATTTTATGTTTCTTATGTTGCATTTTGATATATTGCACTCATTAGATTTCTGTTTGCTCAAAGCTGTGTTTTGTTCTAGGGAAAGATCAAGAAATAAGTTACTTGAAGACCAGAAGATTCATGAGTTATTTTGTTCAGGTGCTTGGCATAGTATCCTACCACAGAGACTTGCATTGCTATGAACTGAAAATAATTCCATTACTGAAATTTATACTTCTATGATATAATCTTATATTATGGTTCAATGGTTACAAAAATTTTAAATGCTAATATTCACTAGAGAATTATAGTGCTGAATGCTATAGCTCTTTGATGCTAAAAGCGCTCAGTAAAGTATTTTCCTTGTCCAGGTAAAAAATTATGGAAGAAAATTGGCTTTGCCCAGTCGTGTTCAAATAACTGAGACCTGTGTCTTTCTATGGAGGTTAGTCGCAGTTTGAATTTCTGGATGTGACTAGTCTCTGGAGAGTTAGAGGGGTTGCCATTTAAATTTATTTCACTATTGAATCATAAAATCAGTAAAGGACAATAAGTAATAGCATGTTGTCATCAGTAAGCTCCTTGATAAGGGACTCTCAGTTTTTGTTTGTTTGTTTGGTTTTTTTTACCATTTTTATATCCCTAGATCCTAGCACAGTGATTGTAACTCAGTAATTTCTTAATATATGCTTCTTTAATGAATGAGTGAATGAAAAGAAATCACATTTTCAATATCATTGCCCCATTCCCGCCCCCCCAGCCCCCCCCCCCCCCCCCCCCCCGTTCCTTTTGCCTCTCCTATTAGACTACAGGTTCCTTAAGAACAGGGACTGGGTTGGTTTCCTTTCATATCTCCAGGGCCATTCAAAGTGAATAGATCCTTAAATAAATGTTGAATTGCAGTGGTTTATGAAACACCTGTTGCAATCTCTAGGTAGTTCTTTAAATCCACTTTTAAAATTTATCCTCTCTGATTTAAATTAAAAGTTATATCACTTAATTTCTTTTAAAAGGAACTGAGTAGAAAACACATTCCCAGAACACATGTGGCATAGTGTAAATAGCACTTTACTTGGAATCTGGAGACTTAGGTTTATTATTTGGGACTCTGGGACTTACTAGCTGTACAATCATAGGGAAATTACTTTCTGAGTCTTGGATGTTTATCTATAAAATTGGGATAATCATCTTTCTACCACCTACCTCCCAGGGATATTGTGAGAGAATACACTTAGAAGACCCCAAAAGGCAAATAATTTTTACTTTTACTGTATATAGATTTTTTTTTAAATTACCATTAAAATAAAATAGTTTATTCTGTTAAAATCTCACAAGTATTAGTGGATGGGATGTATTCAGTTTTGAAATTTAAAAGAACTTTGAATTCTAGTAGCTTTCTCATCTTGGAGGAAGTTCGTTAACATCACAGTACTCCAGGTAATTATCTAAGATAATTGACTCTAGACTAAGTGCTGATCTGTAAAAATGGAGGCGATTTTCATATCAGGAGTCCTAGGAGGAATGAAAGCCCAACTTGGCATAATGGATAGAGTGTACCAGTTGGACATAAGAAGTCCTCGGTTCAAATGTGCCCTTCTCATGAGGTTATATGGCCCTTTACAAGGATATATACCTTGCTGAGCCTCACTTTTCACATGTTTAAAAAGAAGATGATAATCTCTGCATGTCTTCTTAACAGGGCTGTTAGACTTTAATAAGAAATGCATGTAAAGTATTTTCAAATGTAAAAGCACTACATAAAGGCCCGTAATTATCATGAATTTTTATTGCTTTTGTTCCCCTGGGAATACTTGTATCTAAAGATAAAGTATCTATGAAGTTCAGGAAGGATGTAACTTGTTGAACCAAAAGAAAAACACATTTTCAGGGTCAATATTGAAAGGGAAACATTGAGGAAACTGAGGGTGGATTCTGCTGTCTGATAACAAAGTCTGAAAACTTCTTGTAAAGGAAATAGCATCTCCTTAGTCTCCCCTCATTTTGATTTCTTCCTTGTGATTGCACACCAGGAAATTTAATACTTTTCATTTAGCAATCCCTGCTGTAACAATGGTTTTTGAGAAACACCTCATGTAGAAAATGTAGCATTTACAATACATTTCCTGTGTGGCTTCTAAAGTGGTGCTCCATTGTCATTGACTTACTGCTGGCTGGCAATCCCCTCCCTGAGCAGGGAGGGGCTCCCTGCTGATTGTTCTTTAAGAAGCCTAGTCACCTTGCTGTGCTTTGTGAATAGAAGGAAAGAAATAAGGAAGGAAATGGAAAGAAGGAAGGAAACCTTTATTAAGCATCTACTATAAGCCAGGCACTCTGTTAAGTATTTTGTAAGTATTTTCTCATTTGATCCTCACAACAAACTTGGGAGATATGTACTATTTTTATCTGCATTTTATATGTAGAGGAATTAAAGTGACTTCCCAAGGGTGATAGCTAATAAAGGTCTGAAGTCAGATTTGAACTAGTCTCCCTGACTCTAGGTAGTATTGTTATCTACTGTGCCATTTAGCTACTCAGGGGCAACAATAATTGCCCTTTTAGCTGTGGAATGCTCATTAAGACACCTTGCTCAGAAATAGTTTACCTGTCAGATGTATAGACAAGGGAAGAATTTGTGACCAAATGAGATAGAAAGCATTATGAAATGCAAAATGGATAATTTTAATTATATTAAATTATTATTTTTTTTTTGCACAAACATCCAATGCAACCAAGATTAAAAGGCAAGCAGAAAACTGGAAAACTATTTTTACAGTAAATTTTTTCTGATAAAGGCCTCATTTCTCAAATATTTTGAGAACTGAGTCAAATTTCTGAGAATACAAGTCATTCCCTAATTGATAAGTGGTCAAAAGATATGAACAGGCAATTTTCAGACGAAGAAATTAAAACTGTATATAGTCATTTGAAAAAATTCTTGAAATGACTTGATTAGAGAAATGCAAATTAAAACAATTCTGAAGTATCACCACACACATATCAAATTGACTAATATGACAGAAAAGGAAAATGATAAATGTTGGAGAAGACATGGGAAAATAGAAAGTCATTGTTGATGACCTGATTTGAAACAATGCCCAAAGGCATATAAAACTGCATATACTCTTTGATCTAGCAATACCACTAGTCTGTTTGTATCCTAAAAAGATCATAAAATGGGTAAAACACATGTATAAAAATATTTATAGCAGCTTTTTTTGGTTTTGGTGGCAAAGAATTTGAAATTGAGGGGGTGCCCATCAGTTGGTGAATGACTGAAAAATATGTGGTATATGAATATAATGGAATACTACTGTGATATAAGAAATGATGAGCAGGAGATCTAAGAAAAATCTGGAAAGACTTACATAAACTGATGCTGAGTGAAGTGAACAGAACCAGGAGAACATTCTACACAGAAACAACAAAATTGTGTTATGAGTAACTAGGAAAGACTTAGTTCATCTCAGGATTACAGTGATCCAAGACAATCCCAAGACTCATGATGGAAAATGCTATCGACATAGCAGAGAAAGAATTATGGAGTCTGAATACAGATCAAACACATATTACTTTCCCTTTGTTTTGTTTCTTCTTTCATAAAATAACTAATGTGGAAATATGTTTAACATGATTGGACAAGTATAACTTATATCTGATTGCTTGCTATTTGCGGGAGGGGAAGGAGAGAGAAAAATTTGGAACTCAAAATTATACAAAAATGAATGTTGAAGGGGGTGGAGCCAAGATGGCGGAGTAGAAGGACGCACGTTTACGAGCTCCGAAACCAAAAGCCCATAGAATTAATGTAAAAAGAGTCCCCCATAACTTCTGGGTCAATACAAGGTGTGCAGAAACGGAGTGGAAGAGATTTCCGTTCCATGGAGCCCTGGAGACCCGTCCCCAGGGTCCGGTGCGCCCCAGAAAGTGGACCCCAACCCCAGCGCTGCCCTGGCTGCAGCCCCAGAGAAGCTGATCTGAGCAGGCTTCAGAGACGGAAGCTCCGGCAGCCGGGAAAGTCCCTCCGCCCACAGAAGCTACAGGTCAGTGAGAGAGAAGGCCGGGCTGGAGGAGAGGGGGGAGCAGGGCGTCTCCGTGACTCGGGCCCCCTCGGGAGGAAGCAGCAGCGGCAGAGACGGGGGCAGGAAGCCGCGGAGGCAGAGGTGTGGGCGGCGGCTGAGGCGGCAGCAGACCTGGACTCAGGAATCCCCCAGCAACAGGCAGGATCTTATTTATGGAAGATTCCTGCATAAAACCTGAGGGAGCTGAGCCTGGGAGACGGCCCTGCCCCCACCCCGCTCTATTACTGAAGGCTTCTGCTTAAAGCCCCCTAGGGAACTAAGCCTGGGAGGCGGACCCCCACCCCGCCCCCACCAGCTCCATTCCGGAAAGTCTTTACATAAAACCCCTGAGGGAACTGAGCCTGGGATGTGGCCCTGCCCCCACACCAGCACCTGAACTAAAGCTCACTGATTGACAGCCAGCAGGAGGAAAGCCCATTTAAATCTCAGAGGCCAAGCACTAGCTGGGCGGATCCAGGCGGGGGTGGAAAGGAATCTCAGAAGTCAAATAACTGGCTGGAAAAATGCCTAGAAAAGGGAAGAAAAATAAGACTTTAGAGAGTTGATGCAATGATCCCGACCTTCGGATCTGATGACGAGGATGCATCCTTGCCATCAGGGAAAGACGTGGAGGGCGGGGCCTCAGTACCCCAGACACCCCAGGGGGGTGGCAGGTGGGCTCAGGCCCTGGAAGAGCTCAAAAAGGATTTTGAAAAGCAAGTTAGACAGGTGGAGGAAAAACTGGGAAGAGAAATGTCAGAGATGCAAGAAAAGTATGAAAAACGGGTCAATACCTTGGTAAAGGAGACCCAAAAAAATGCTGAGGAAATTAACATCTTGAAAAATAGGCTCACTCAATTGGCAAAGGAGGTTCAAAAAGCCAAGGAGGAAAAGAATGCTTTCAAAAGCAGAATTAGCCAAATGGAAAAAGAGGTTCAAAAGCTCACTGAATTTATAGTTCTCTCAAAATTAGAATGGAACAGATGGAGTCCTAATGACTTTATGAGAAACCAAGAAATCACCAAACAAAACCAAAAGAACGAAAAAATGGAAGAGGAATGTGAAATACCTCATGGGAAAAAACAACTGACTTGGAAAATAGATCCAGGAGAGACAATTTAAAAATTATGAAACTACCTGAAACTCATGATCAAAAAAAAGAGCCTAGACATCATCTTCCATGAAATTATCAAGGAAAACTGCCCCTGACATTCTACAACCAGAGGGCAAAATAAGTATTGAAAGAATCCATCAATCACCACCTGAAAGAGATCCAAAAAAGAGAAACTCCTAGGAAAAATTGTGGCCAAATTCCAGAAACTCCCAGCTCAAGGAAAAAATCTTGCAAGTAGTTAGAAAAGAAACAATTCCCAGTACTGTGGAAATACAATCAGGATAACTCAAGATCTAGCAGCTTCTACATTAAGGGATCGAAGGGCGTGGAATAGGATATTCCAGAAAGCAAAGGAACTAGAACTCAAACCAAAAATCACCTACCCAGCTAAACTGAGTATAAATACTTCAAGGGGGGAAGGGAAATATGGGTCTTTCAATGAAACAGAGGACTTTCAATCATTCTTAATGAAAAGACCAGAGCTGAAAAGAAAATTTGACTTTCAAACACAAGAATGAGAAGAAGCATGAAAAAGGAAACAGCAAAGAGAAGTCTTAAGGGACTTACCAGAAGTGAACTGTTTACATTCATACAGGGAAAGACAATATTTCTAATTCTTAAAACTTTTCAGTATCTGGGTAGTTGGTGGGACCACACATACACATGTACACTCATGCACACACATACACATATGCACACACATACAGAGATAGAGAGCACAGATTGAACTGAATAGGATGGGACCATACCTTAAAAGAAATTAAGGTAAATGGTGAGAGAGAAATGTAGGGGGAGGAAAGAGAGGGAAAGGGAAGGGGGTAAACTATATGTCATTTAAGAGGCAGGTAGGAGTTTTGCTTAGTGGAGGGAAAAAGAGGAGAGCTGAGAAAAAAAAAAAAAAACAAGAAGTTTACCCTCATCACATTTGACTAAACGAAGGAGTGAAATACACACTCATTTTGGGTATGAAAAACCTATCTTACAGTATAAGAAAGTGGGGGAGAAGGAGATATTGCAAGGGGGGGGGATGATGGAGGGGAGGGCAAAGGGAGGAGGGAGAAATTTGAAGTCAACACTTGGGGAGGGACAGGATCAAGAGACAGAAGAGAAACAATGAGGGGCAGGTTAGGAGGGGATGGTAAATCCAGTTTAGTCTTACACAACACGACTATCAGGGAGGTCATTTGCAAAAACTACACAGATATGGCCTATATTGAATTGCCTGCCATCCCAAAGGGAAATGGGTGGGGAGGGAGGGATGGGGAGAATTTGGAACTCAAAGTTTTAGGAACAACTGGTTAGTATTGTTGTTACAACTAGGAAAGAAGACATACAGTTAATGAGGAATAGAAAGTCATCTGGCCCTACAGGAGAAAAGAGAATATGGGAGACAAGAGAAGGGAGAGATGACAGAAGAAGAGGGCAGATTGGAGATAGGGAAAATTAGATTGCTTGGGGTATTGGGGTGGGGGGGAGGGGATAAAAGGGGGAGAAAATTTGGAACCCCCAAAATTTTTGAAAATGAATGTAAAAAATTAAATAAATAAATAAAATTAAAAAAAATGAATGTTGAAAATTATCTTTAAATGTAATTGGAAAAAAAGTAAAATACTATAAAAAATGCATGAAAAGAGAAAATAATGATTTAAAAAGGGAAAGATTAATTTGAAAATTAAATTGTTCATTAAGAAAAAAAAAGACATCTTGCTCCTAGAAGGGAAGTGTGGTATAATTAGTCCACAGTGGATACTTTATAAATGTTTAAATTCCAATTTCTATTTTAAGCAATTTGGGAGAAAAAGAAAGTATCAACAAGGGATTATTCTCAAGGAGTTCAGTCTAATGGAAAGAACCCTGGATTCATATTTGCTAGTTACATATGAATAGAATCTGATATTAAAAGAAGTGGCTATGGTCAAACCCACCTTATCTTCTTGGAACTTCTATTTTTCTCATCTATAAAACTGGAAAAATAATGCTTATTTTAAATATTTACAAGTGTTTGCTATTTGAAAATAACTTTGAAATATCATATAAATTTGTCTTATATAGACCATTGCTACATAGAATGTACCTTTATCAATGAAAGTCAGGGATTCACTGAAATATTTGATAATAGGTTATTATCACATTTAATAGATGTACATCTATTAGTTTGATATTTTTGTGATTGCTTATATTTTACATTGGATGTGGTCCTAAACTGTAAAGCAATAATGACATATTTCTATAGGACTTTAAGGTTTGCCAAAACTTATGGTGATGATAAGGATAGGGAACAATCTTCCTCTTTTTACCATGCATAAAACTAAAAATGACTTTCCCAAGGTTACATAGCCAGAGCTGGATTTCATAGCCAGGTCCTCTTGAAGGTAATTTTATCTATATTTATATCATCTATATCTATCTATGTCTATATCAATGTCTATTTCTATGTCCTGATCAATCTATAGCTATACTTTGTATCTATATTGATAGCTACATCTATATCTTTATGTTTATGTCTTTATCGATATTTGCATCTACATCTGTAATCTATATGTAATTCTGTATCTGAAACTACATCTGTCCTATATTGTTATGTCTATCATATCATCTATATCTCTTTCTTCAATATCCATGTGGTACCTTTATCTGAGAAATAAAACAATCTTTGCAAAATATTAATTATAGAACACAAAACAATATCCCTGACACCCCTAGTTTCATAACTAGATCTTCAGGAAAATCTCGACCCTTTGGCTAACCTTTTTTTTTTTTTTCCAAAATGATCCTTTTATTTTTATTTTTTTAAATGTACTTTTAGTTTTTCAACATTCACTTACACAAATTTTGAATTTCAAAATTTTTCCTTTTCTCTCCCCTCCCCCCTCCCCAGGACAGCTTGTGTTTTGATTACCCTTTCCTCCAATCTGCCCTCCCTTCTATCACCACTCCCCACCCACCCCCAACTTATTCCCTTCCCTTCTACTGTCCTGTAGGGTAAGATAGATTTTCTATACTCCATGTCTATACATCATATTTCCTAGTAGCACGTAAAAAAAAAATTACATTCATTTTTAAAGCTTTGAGTTTTATATTCTCTCCCTTCCACCTTCCCTATCCACCCTCATTGAGAAGGCAAGTAATTCAATATAGGTTATACATATGTAGTCATGCAAAAACATTTCCATAAAGTCACGTTATGAAAGATGTCCCCACCCTCCAGTTATTCTGTACTCTCCTTTGACTTGTTCCTCAACCAAAGTGTTTGCTTTCTGATTACCCCTTCCCTCCATCTTCCATCCCCTTCTATTATCCCCTCTCTTTTATCCCCTTCCCCCTGCTTCCTGTGTGGTAAGATAAACTTCCATATCCAACTTAATGTATGTGCTATTCCCTCCTGAAGACAAGTTTGATGAAAGGAAGCCTCACTTATTCCCTCTCATCTTCCCTTCTTCCCCTCCATTGTACAAGTTCTTTCTTGCCTCTTTTATGTGAGATGATTTACTACATTCTACCTCTCCCTTTCTCTTTTTCCTAGTATACTTAATTATTCTTTTTAGATATCATTCCTTCACAACACTGAGTAATTTTCCTATTACTGCACTCTGATCATATTTACACTTTTACCCAAGAATCTTCATTGACTTCCCTTTGCCCAGTGATCAAAGATAAAACTTTCAAAACTGACATTGAACAACCTCTACAATCTGGCACCAACTAACCTGCTCAGCCTTACTGCATATGATACCTTTATTTCATAGCTCATCTTGTAGCCAAATTGGATGACTCTCCATCTCCCATTTCTATCCAACCATCTTGAATTTCCATACCTTTGCTCATTCTATCAAAGATATTCCTAGATTTTATCTCCAGATAGTCCACTCTCTTCTTTCAAAGCTCACCTCAGTTTTCACACCTTCCACAAAGACTTTTCTGAACTCACTTCGCCACAAGATAAAAGAAATCTCTTCCTACTCAACTTCTGTTAATACTTAACCTGGACCCATCCTCTAAATAAATCTCAAAATTCCCTGCATTATAATTCCTTGGTTATATTTTCTTCTAAACTCCTCACTAACAATATATCATAATGTCTTTAAGAGCAGGGAACTGTTGTATTTTGGATTTTTAAAATTTTCTTCATTAATTTTTTAACATGTTATTAAAATGCGTTTTACATTTTGAGTAAACAAATTCTCTCCCTCTCCATAGTTCCTCCCCTCAGTCTTTGAGAATGCAAGCAATATGATAACCTTGATAAGTGTGAAGTGATGCGAAAGACATTTCTCTATTACCCATGTAGCAAAAAAGCAATAAAAACAAAGAAAACAAGTACACATTTCAATTCTCATTTAGAGGATCCTCAGCTTTCTCTCTGAAGGTCCGTAGCATTTTTTCATCTTGAGTCCTTCAAAATTGTTGTAGATCATTGCATTGACCAGTGTATCTATATCTTTCACAAATGACTATCATTATAATACTTCTGTTACTTCATTCCTTTGACTCTGCTCATTTTCACTTTGCATCGATACATACAAATTTTTCCCATGTTTTTCTCTCATTTTCATATAGCATAATAATATTCCATCACAATTATATGCTACAACTAGTTCAGCCATTCTCTGATAGAAAGGTATTCCATCACATAAAGAACTGCTAATATAATTTTTGTACCAATAATCTTTTTTCTCTCTTATCTCCATGGGGTACAGAGCTAGTACTGGTATTGTTAGACCAAAGGTTATGCAAAGTTTTATATCTCTTTGGGTATAATTCGATCAAATTGTTCTCCAGAATGGTTGGAACAGTTCACATTTTCCAGCAATTTATTAGTGTACTTTTTCTTCCCTACATACTCTCAAAACATTTGTCATTTTCCTTGATAATTTTTAGTCTTCCAAAAACTGCCTGTATACCTTTTGACTATTTATAAATTGGGTGTGGTTCTTATTTTTTTAGTAAATTTGACTCAGTTTCCTATACATTTGAGAAATGAAGACTTAGAAAATTGCTGTACATTTTTCCTATTTTTCTGTTTTCTTTCTGATTTTCACTGCATTGATTTATTTATAAAAAGTCTTTTAAATCAAAATTGTCTATTTTTACTTCCTGTGATTCTATCCCTTTTATCGTCAGAAATCCTAACTAATCGAGAGATCTGAGAGAAAAAATAATATTTTCATATTCCTATAATTTGTATCACTTTGCTCCTAAGTCACAGACATATTTTGATTTCATCTTGGTATATGCCAGGGTACTGCCAGACTGCTTTCCAGTTTTTTCCAACAGTTATTGTTGTATAAGAAGTTCATGCCCTCAAAGTTTGAATCTTTTCAATTTATCAAACAGAAGATTACTTTGGTCATTTACCACTGTTCATTTTGTACCTAATCTTTTCTACTGACTTGCCACTTTACTTTTTAACCAGTACCAGATTTTGTTTTGATGGTTTATGGCTTTGTAATACAGTTTGAAATCAGGTACTGCAAGGCTGCCTTTCTTCACAGTCCTTTTTCCAGTGATTTATTTGATAGTATTGACCCTTTTTCTTCTTACAAATAAAATTTGTTATTTTTTTCTGGCTATATAATAATTCTTTGGAAGTCAGGTTGGTACAGCACTGCTCAAATAAATTGCTTTAAGCAGAATTGTCATTTTTCATTCTATTGGTCCACTCATAAGTAATGAATAGTTTCTCCAATTGTTTTAGGTCTATATTTATTTTTGTGAAAACTGCATTGTAATTGTGTTCTCATAGCTTCTGGATTTGCTTTGGCAGGTAGATTTCCAAATATTTTATTCTCTTTGTATTTATTTTAAATAGAATTTCTTTTTACATTTTGTCCTATTAGTTTTTGTTGGAAATATGCAGAAATGATAATGATATATGTTGGCATATTTTGTATCCTGCAAACTGCTAAAACTTATTAAGTGTTTTTATCTAGGTTTTTCTTAGTTTATTCTCCAGTGTTAAGTATACTAATATATCATTTGCAAAGCATAATTTTTCCCCATTGTCTATTAATATTTATTTTCTTTTCTTATTGTAGTATTTAGCATTTGTAGATCATTATTGAATAATAATGGTGATAATGAACATCCTTGCTTATGCCTGATCTTACTGAGAAGGTTACAAGTTTATTCCCATTACCAACAATGCTTGTTCTTGGTTTCACATAGATACTACTTGTGATTTTTAGAAAGGCCCATTTTATTGCAATATTTTTTTACAATAGGAATTTTTGTCAAAGGCCTTTTCTTTATCCATTGAAATAATTATATGATTTCAGTTGTTTTTTGTAACTGATATAGTCAATTATACTTACAATTTTTACTGATATCGTATCAGCCATGAATCAGCCTAGTATAAATTCCACCTGGTCAGAATGCATGGTTTTTGTCATATATTACTATTATTTTACTTTTTTGAAGTTGGATCCATCCCACTAAGATCAGTGATGAAGCAAAGATGTCTATTATCTTATTATTATTCAATAATATACCATAAATGATACCTACCACAATGACAATAAAATTTAAAGGAATAATAATAATCATCATGGAAACAAAACTATCTCTCTTTGTAGTTGATGTGATGGTATACTCTGAGACTGCAAGGATGTAAAATTAAAAAAAAAAATTGGCAAAACAATGAACAACTTCAGCAAAAGTGCAGGATATAAAGCAAATCCATTTCTACCACTAGCATTTCTTTATACTATTAACAAAACCCAGCAGGAAGAGATAAAAAAAAAGAAATTCCATTTAAAATACCAGTAGCCTGTATATATATCTG